>CAUYQU010084068.1:0-224689 GCA_963574635.1 Cheracebus regulus | reverse complement strand
CCACAGAGCTGGGCCTTCCCGGGTTCAGCTGTGCTTTCTCCGTCCTCAGCGCTTCCAATTGCTGTTCTCCTTGTGGGGATGGGACCAGCCGAGCCCGACTAAAAGGGCAACCAGTCCCGTACACGCCGCACCAAGAAGCGCCGCGATGGCCAAAAGAATTGCGCTGGCGACCCGTGTGGCTCCTTCTCCGGGAATCTCCCAGTCTGTGGGCACCAAAAATTCGTTTGCAATTGCGGCATCCACTCACTCTCTGCGCTTTCACTGGGAGCTACAATCCTGAGCTGCTGCTACGTGGCCATCTTGGATCTCTCTCCGCATCTGACAGACATATACAGAACATTCTGTCCAAGGGCAGCAGAGCACGCACTCTTGTCAAGTGCACATGGAGCATTCTCCAGACAAGATCACAAGCTAGCTCACAAAACAAGTCTGAACACAAGTATCTTCTCTAATCACAATGGTATAAAACTAGAAATGAATAGCAGGAGCAACACTGGAGATTTTACACACGTGGAAATTTAACAACACACTCCTGAACAACCAGTGAGTGGAATAAGAAATCAAAAAGGAAATAAAATAATATCTTAAGGCAAATGAAAACGGAAACACAACATACCAAAGCTTATAGGATGCAGCGAAAGTGGTTCTACGTGGGAAGTTTAGAGCAATAAATGCCTACATTAAGAATGACCTCAAATAAACAACCTAACTTTATGCCTCAAGGAACTATAAAAGGGGGAACAGATTAAGCCCAAAGTTAGCAGAAGGAAAGAAAGAGCAGAGCAGAAATAAATGAAATACAGACTTAAACAGCAACAGAATGGGTCAACAAAACTAAGAGTTGAGTTTTGTTTAAAAGGTCAACAAAACCCACAAACCTTAGGTTAGACTAAGAGAAATAGAACATTCAAATAAATAATGAAATTATAAGTGAAAGAGGAAAGATTACCAAAGAAATATATGAGATTATAATAGACAGCTATGGCAACAAACAGGATAACCTAGAAGAAATGAATAAATTGCTAAAAGCAGACAGCTGAGCAAGACTGAATCACAAAACGATGAGAAAATCTGAACAGACCCATGAGTAAGGAGATTGAATCGGTGATCAAACACCTTCCAACAAAGAATAGCCCAGGATATCTGATGCCTTCGCTGGTGAATTCTGCCAAACATTTAAGGAAGAATTAATCCTGATTCTTCTCAAACTCTTCCAAAAGAATTCAAGAGGAAGGAACACTTCCACACTCACTTGATAAAGCCAGAATTACCCTGATACCAAAGCCAGACAAGGACACTGCAAGAAAACAAAATTATAGGCCAATATTCTTGATGAACAGAGATGCAAAACTCCTCACCAAAATGTTAGCAAACCAAACTCAGCAGCACGTTAAAAAGATCATGCGCCGTGACAAAGTGGATTTGTCCTTGGTGGAGGTGACAGCCCCTCTGTTGGTGTGGTCTGGAAGACAAAGTAAGAGCCAGACAGAGCCTAGGCTGTCAGTCCCAGCCAGTGTGAGATCAGCCCCCATGGATCTGCGGGTCCCCTTCTGAGCCTGGGTCAGGCTCTTCCAGGTTGTAATACTCACGTGTGGCCACCAGGGGCGATGTTTCCTGCCAAGGCTACTCTTCCAGGGCAAGCAGCCTGGAGGTGACCAGTGACTTTCATCCATGGTGGGCTGCTGCCCTCACCCGAATATCTAGAAGGGCATTCAGATGCTGGGGCCTGAAGAGAGCACTGCGCAGTCCTCCCATCCTCCATTCTCTGCAAGACCCCAGCTAGCACTAGGATCTCCTTTGAAGGTTACTCTTGCTCCTGCAGCCAGATGGAAAGTCCTGGTCAGTGCTGGGAGTCCTGGTCAGGCAGGAAAGGCAGAGCTCCCAGATGCTAGTGGGAAAAATGCAGGGTAAGAACTGTGACCAGCTGGACTAGGAGTGACCCACCTAAGTATGTCCAATGAGTTTTGGGCCCTGTATGGCCAACTTTTCAAGATTGAAGCTTGGAAATCTGGATTTTTATAGGACGTCTCCAGGAAAATACACACAAAGATGCAAAGCACAGCATGGGTCATGCCAGCGGTCTCCTGGCCCCTGGGCAGGCGGCATGAGAGCCCTGGAGGGGTTGGCTGACTGGCTGCGGGGTTTGGGTGGTGTTTGTGGGTCCCAGACCCCAGCTGAGCCCAGGCCTCCACCTTCTGCCCTCGTTCTTGTTCCTCCATCCTTCCCTCCAAACCCCCAGTGCAGACTGGGGCCCTACACCAGGGCTGAGGTCAGCGCCCCACTGTGGGCAGGAAGTCCCTCTGAAGCTCCACGTCCTGTGTCCCCATCAGATGGTGGCAGTGCCTGCGGCCATGGACACAGTGCCCTGAGATGAGTTTTGAAGCACTCCTGGCACTTGCCTGGCACAGGCTCAGCCACCGGGATGCACCATGTCTCCATGGATTCCACCACGGATTCCATCCAGCATGTTTCTTTCACTCACAATAATGTTAGGCTACGGAGTGGAGAGGGTGGTCTGGGGAATGAGGATCTGCATTCAGAGCCTCAGGAGCCCTGGCCTGAAACCAGCCCACAGCTGCCCAGCCCTGCTTGGCTAGGTGGGGGTCACTTCAGCAACTCATTCCTGGGAATGCCTGTGTCCAGATGGCCTCAGGCCTGAAGTCTTTTCCACCTGCCCCTGTGCATCAGTGTCAGGCAGATGGGGGCAGCCACCTGCTTCTTAGGAAGGACCACCCTTACCCTGGGAGGGTATCCCTTCTACTTTGGCTGAGGATAGAAAACATTCTGTCTTCATGAAATCATGGGAATATTCGGTGGTAGTTTTCTTTTTGAGGTTCTTATTGAAAAAATAAAATCTTGGTAGTGTAAATTCAGCCCTTGAAAATTGTTCTGGAAATTTCCCTGGCCCATGAATCACCTGGGTCTGGCACCTGTTGGCTGTTGTTGGAAACAGATGCTTGGTGCTGCAGAGAAAAATCGGCACTGAGACAAAGGATCTCTCAGCAAGGCAACTTTGCTTTCTGCAGAAAGGGTGCTCCTGTTAGCCATCTTGCCATGGGAGTACAATAAACAAAGGAAGAGCAGACATATTTATCCTTCATGCATTTTGGGTCCTCCTTACTGCTGTGTCTGATCTATGTTGGTTGGAGCCAGACTTCACAATCTAAAACTGAACTTGATTGGCTCATCACTTAAAAGTCTCTTGCATAGGTAAAGGCAATGGAGAACAAAAGGAAAAGAGGAAGTCCAAATAAGGAAGGGACAGGAAGTTGCTTGGGAAAGGACTTAGAGAAGTAATAGCATCAATATCTTGGTTAAAGTACAAGGACATAAAATGTACTACGTGCCTGTGAGCATGTCTGACAGCTACATAGGATAGGGCTTAACAAAGAGTTATTAGCAAAAAGCAAGAAGGCTTTGAAGAAAATCTTTAAAGCAAACTATTATTTCTAACACAAGATATATTCTGTAACAGGAAAGGAAACTCCAAAAAGGAACTTTTTACTTTCTGCAGCTGTGTTCTACCTCAGTTCACCCATTTCCACAATGGGTAGCAGTTGTTGCTGTTTCCGTTGAGACGACGTGTGCAAAGCCTTCAGCACACCACCTGACTCCCAGGAAGCCCTCGGAGGTGACGGAGGCACTGCCTTCCTCCCGGTCAGTGGTGATGTTGGCTGTTACAGTTTGGGGTGCTGTTGCTCACGTCCTCTTTCACGGAGCTGCATGCAGAGCTCGGTGGAGGAGCCTCCTCCCCCAGTGCCTGCTCTTGTTTCTCCCTGGACTTCTCCCCAGTCAAAGGGCAGCCTGCAGGCACCTCCCTGTCCTGGAAGCCTGGCCAGCAAGTGGGGGCAAGGGCTGGTTGGGGGCCTGCAGAGAGGGCAAGCCTGAGCCAGAGGAGGAGTCTTGGGATTGGCCCAGGTATGTCCAGGGAGAGGAGCAAGTCCACCTCAGTCCCCACTGGAGCAGCGGGCGGGGGGAGGCTGGGGAGGGCGGTGGGCCTGGAGGCAACCCCTCACTCCTGAATGTCGAGTCAGCTGTGACTTTGATTTGCACCACAGTTTTCTTCAGAGTGCACTAAAAGTAGAGTAATACTCATTTTACAAGCCCAGCATTACCCTGATACCAAAGCCAGATAAGAACATTACAAGAAAAGAAAATTATAGACCGATATCCTTGATGAACATAGATGCAAAAATCCTCATAAAAATACTAGCAAACCAAATTCAACAGCACATTAAAAAGACCATGCACTGTGATCAAGCGGGTTTATTCCTGGTGGAGGTGACTTCTTTGAGGTGGCAGCCCCTCTATTGGTGTGGTCTAGAGCCGGACTCGAGGAAATTTACTCAGGGAAATTTACAAGGGAGACTGACGTGGCAGGGCTTCTAGTCTCCTACTCCAAGATGAGAAAACTCAATGGGAGAAGTGATGAGACCCAGCTGGCGATTGTACAGGACCCTGTCTTGGCCTCCTTGTCCGGAGCCTGGCCCCTCCAGAGCTGTGACTACCAGACCCTGGGGGAAACAGCCTTTCCACCTCTCCCAGACCCCAGCTGGGTGCTAACAGGCCCTGCTGGATGAAAATCCTACAAGGCTAACAGCCAGCCAGGACCGGCCCCCGCCACCACCTCTTGTTCAAAGTACAGGGTCATTGTGCTGCCCTTGGCTTGTGACAGTTTTGCAGCAGCTGCCACTTGTCTTTGAGTGTGTGACAGGAGAGGCGTGGGCTACCGGCCACTGCCCTGGGACTGTGGTGACTGCTGTGTCTCTCTCCCAGGCACCTTCATGTCCCAGGACTCCTGGGAGAACTTGGGCCACGCTCCTTCTTCACTCTCTTGAGCTCATTCATCACCCTGCTGGGTGAGCACAGCCCTAGCTCAGGCTGCTGGACAGGCCACACCATCCGCACCAGGACCCCCACACCACCCCAGGCAAGCCTCAAACTCGTGGGGCCAGCTTTCCACTAGGCAGCCAGGGGCCTAAGTCAATGGTCCCTTTGCCCTTGAGGCAGGGACTGAGAATGGTGGCAGCATGTGGTCAGGCCCAGAGCCCAGGCCCCCTCCTCTAGGAAGTCCTCCTGGATTCCTTGCTGGAAGGAAGCCAGTCTCGTGGTGTCTTGCCTCTCCCTGGATCTGTCTGCTTCGGGGACCCTGAGCCGCTCGAGGGCAGGGACTGGGTCTTAGATGTCACTATGTTTCCCAGCAGTGCTTCCTATACATTAGGCATTCTGTAAATGTAGAGGATAGACAAGTTGGCAGCAGGACAGTCAGACATCCTTGGTGCAAATAAGAACGCAACGATTTGTTTGATGGGTATTAATGATGGAAGTTTACTATATGATCACTTTTGGTATTGGAGCTGGCACTACTACATCATTAACAGACCGCCACTGAAATACCCCACCTTCCATTCAGTGCGAGAGGCGATCTGACGTTACATCAGCACGTGTTCTGATTCTTTGGGCATCCAGAGGTGTATTCTTTCTGGGTTTGCTCCGCGCCCCTCCTCTGGGGGGCTCCTTCTGCCTGGGGATGGGTAACTTGCCCCAGCCCAGAGTCAGGCTGCAGCGTCCTGTCTGCCTCCCCCACCAGCTTGCTGTGTGGCCCTCTCCCTGGGCTCTGCTGTCCCCAGCAGTCCATGGAGGCCGGAATCCCTGCCCTGGGGCCCACATGCTGTGGCAGTAAAAGAGCAAGTGGCTTGGGGACATCACCCCAAACACTGGAGGGGTCTGGGAGCCCAGGAGAGCAGGATGCACACAGACCAGGCGCCCCCGTCCCTGGAAAGCTGACCCAGGCCTTCTCACTCGCCTCTGAAGGCAGTGAGCACCCTGTCCCTGGGGGTGAGCAAACTGGGGCATGTGCTGAGATGACTTCACCAAAGGAGCCTCCCTACATTGGACAGGCCCGTGGCCCCTGGCCCAGGCTGCTGCTGACCCCACATTTCCTGCCCACCAGCCTGTGCATAGCTCCTTTTGGGCGTGGGGAGCTGGGGCAGGCTCCAGCAGGCAGGGGTGCCTGGGTTCACTGCAGCACCCCTGAGGCCCCTGTTTCAGAGATGAGGAAATGAGGATCGGAGGGGGAGGCTGACTGCCAGGTCACCCACGGGTAATGGGGCTTGGGGTTCACAGCCGTTCTCTGCCGCCCTCAGAGGGAGCTGCCCACTGGGCTGGCCGAGAAGCCGCGGTGGTGGGCGATACGCCCCGCCCAGATCCTGGGCGGCGACAGGGCATGGTCAGCGAGGCCGGGCGGGGTTTGGCGGGCAGGGACGGCTTGGGGTTCCAGCAGGGCCACTGCTTCGGAAGAAAGAAGGTGAAGGCACCGCCGCTGGGTCAGGTACTCTTAGGGCCGAGGGGCGCTGCAAGTGTCAAGAGGTACTCAGAGGCACACCCCCAGTGAGGGACAGGGCTGGGGTCTCCCCTACGTGGGCGGGGCGGGGCCTGGCCGGAGCTGGCTGGGACCTCCCTCTGCCTCTGGCTGCAGGGACCATCCAGCTGGGTGGGCAGGACCAGGGTTCATCATACGGGCAGTTGCCCCCGCTGCTGCTGCTGCTCCCTCCAACAGACTGCCCTCCCGCACCAGGTGAAGGTGCCAGGGACTCTCCTCGATCGACCCCCGCCACCCTCTCAGGCTGGGAGGAGGAGGATGTTCCTGGGCCCCCAGCTTTGCAGTGAGACTAAATTGTTGTTCAAGGCCCCCGTCCTGTGACAAAACCCCCACCCGTCTGTCTGATCCCGAGCCGGGGGCTGTCCTAAGCCCTCACTCCTGGAAAGCTGACTCAGGGGCGGGAGAGAGTTGGAGGGGGCGGGACAGCAGGTTAATGTGGAGGCAGCTGTTTCCAGGTAGGTGGCAGTCAGGAAGCATTCGGGGCTGCCAGTCCCCAGCCCCCAGTCTGGCAGTCAGGAGAGCCCTGACTGGCCAGGCAGGTGGTGAAGGGGCACGTGGCAGCCTCCGGCACCAGCAGCCTTCGCTTTGGGCACAGTCGGAAGGAGGAGGGAGGCTTTTGCCCAGAGCTGACCAGGTGTTCGATGAGAGTGAAGGAACGTGCATAGCTTATGGTCTACTGTTGAAAAAGAAAGCCGACTTTCTTAGCTAGTGAACATCATTCATACTGATGTAGGTGGCACAGCCCTGCACACCTTGGCTCACAGCCACATCCCTTTTACTTTTCCTGCAGATCCCAGAAAAGCAGGCGTCCAGGTTGGGCAGGACCCCTCTATTGATGGCTGTTGTGAGACCTTGGTTCTTAACTTCTTAACAATCAAGGCCGGCCACAGTGGCTCATGCCTGTAATCCCAGCACTTTGGGAGGCCAAGGCGTGTGGATCACCTGAGGTCAGGGGTTCGAGACCAGCCTGGCCAAAATATGGTGAAAACGTGTCTCTACTAAAAATACAAAAATTAGCCTGGCATGGTGATGTGTACCTGTAATCCCAGCTACTCGGGAGGCTGAGGTGGGAGAGTCACTTGAACCCGGGAGGCAGAGGCTGCAGTGAGCTGAGATCATGCCACTGCACTCCAACCTAGGTGACAGAGCGAGACTCTGGCACACACACAAAAAAATTTAAACAAGAGACATGCAGCGGAAGAGCTGCAGCATAGAGCAATTTATCGCAAAGGAAGAAAAACATTTTGAAAGTTAGGTGCAGAAGAGGCAGTCTGCCCTGGGAGAGAGGATTCAGGGTGGGTCGCTCTAAGGGGGAGGCAGTGCTGGGGATTGCTGGAGAAACCCCTTTAAGGGAGTCTTCCGAGATGATTCACAAGCGGGTGGGAAGAGAGGTTACGGGGTCCCCTGGGTGCACATGCGGTAGCTGTACATGCTTCTTCGTACATCACATGTCTTATTAGCATCTCAGAAGCTCCACCCAGGCGTGTGATTTTACTATTATAAGGAGCAAAGGGTCAGTTTGAGGACAGGTAAAATCAAAGTGCGCATGCCCTCTACAGGGGAGAGTCCCCACTGAAGACAGCTTTGCTTGATTGAGCTCAGTTATTGTGCAAACGCCGAGACTTACTGTGGTGACTGTGATCACCAGCCTCCGCAGTAGCTGCATCCCCAGGATGTGGTGACTTCCTTGACTGCCTATCTGGCCTCACCCACACCCAAGGAGACACCCCTCTTCATCAGTACCTTCTCTCCTGAGGAAAGGGCTCCCTCTAGCATTCTCATTGTTATTGGATTTTTCTGGCTGGGGAGGTCTGGGAGGGCTTCCTGAAGGAGGAGGGATTTGGGGTCGGTCAGCTGAGAAGGAGCAGAGGGGAGGGAGGCCTGTTAACCCAGCTTCTGAGCCTCTGCTCTGCCATCCCAGGTGGCCCCAAGAGACACCACATTCTCCATCAGCTTCCGCCTTAGGTCCCTCCCAGCTTCGGGGCTGATGAGGGAGCAACACCTCTTGTGTGGGTTTGGGAGGGACCTGCCCAGGAGTGGGTGCTGGCTCCAGACTCCCGGGGCTGGCTGTGCCATCTCAGGGCTGCCTGCTGACACCCTGCAGCCACTGCTGTAGCATCCACACTGCCTCCCCACTCCTGGCTCCCTGTCTGGGAGTGCAAGCGACTCCATCCCTCGCCACAGCTCCCACCCCACCCCCCGTGCTGTGCCACCACCACAGCCTTCTCTGGGCGCTCCTGCCTCCCAGGTCCCATCCCCACACTGCAGCCCCTGTGGTCTGCCCAGCACAGACCTGTGGGGTCCCAGGGCTGCTTGGCCCCTCAGAAGCATCTTGAGCTCTGAAAGGGCTGCGGCAGGGCCCCTCCCAGCCCTGCCCCTCCCAGCCCACCTCCCCCACCCCTCCTCCCCCAGCCCCACCTCCCCCAGCCTCTCGCTGTCTGTGGTCTGGAGCTGAGTGTCCCTGAGAACCAAGTGCCTCCTTTCCAGCTCTTGGTCCTCTGTCCTCAGTCCCCTCCCCAGCCTCCCTGCCCGGCCTCCCTCCCCGGTCTCCCTGCCCGGCCTCATGGGCAGCCCCACTTTCCTCAGGTCACATTTTGAACCTGGGCCAGCCATGCCAGCCACTCTTCTCTGCCTCCCCTTGTGGCCCCAACCCCCACTCCTACCCAGAGCTTGGCGCTGTCTGTCTTTTCCATGGGCTGGCAGAGGCCTACTCTCACCATGCTTGCCCCTGAGCCCTGATAGAACCTGCTGCATATCAGGTCCTTAATACATACATACATACTGAATGAATGAATGAATGAATGAAAGAGTGGCATGGGGTGGTGGCAGGAGAAATGCCCTGGGAGGTAGCACCATAGGGCTCTTATTCCCCTGGGTGCTCAGCACAGCACCCCCCCACGTCCCCTCTGCACCCCACCCAGCTCCAACTCTCTCCCCAGCTCCCTGCTATGCTGAGGCCTGGAGCCCCCATGGCCTCACTGAGCCGAGCCCTGTGTGTGGCTGCTGCCCGCCCTCGCCAGAGCCCTACCCGGGGCCTGGGACCAGGCAACCTGTCCAGTGCAGCCGGCCCCACAGCTGAGAAGAGTGTGCCATATCAGCGGACCCTGAAGGAGAGACAGGGCACCTCGGCGGTGGCCCAAGGCCCAAGCCGGCCCCTGCCCAGCACAGCCAATGTGGTGGTCATTGGTGGAGGCAGCTTGGGCTGCCAGACCCTGTACCACCTGGCCAAGCTGGGCATGAGTGGAGCGGTGCTGCTGGAGCGGGAGCGGCTGACCTCCGGGACCACCTGGCACACGGCAGGTAGGGACCAGGGGCCAGGCAGGGGCAGGGAGGAACAGGACACAGCGAGGGGCCACAGCCCCTTGCTAGCTGGGCCAGCTCTGGGTTCAACCACCGGCCTGCTAGAGGCAGCTGAGCTGCAGGGGAAGGGGGCGTGGCTAATCTGCAGGTGGGCAGAGCTGGGGGCAGCACTTGCCCTCCAAGTCTCTGAAGAGCTGTGGTGGGAGGAGGAAGCAGATGCTGCTTGTGTGGCCCGGAGAGTGAAGCTGGGGCCAGCGCTGGAAACCCCAGGCAGCTGTCCAGAGAGCAGAAGCCCCTTTCCCAGACAGAGCCACCAGGGTTGAGGGCGTCCCAGGGAGTGGAGGAGGATGGAGGGGGACCCTTGAGGGTGAAGCAGACCTGTGTCCTCCATGAGCACCAGAGGCTTGCGCAGTTCCCATTCTCCTGCCTAGCCAGTGTGCATATATTAAGCACCTACGGTGTGCATGCCCCAGGGCAGCCAACCTTCTGCCTTCACCCTTCACCCATGGGTGTCCTGTAAACTGACCAATTCCTGTGGTATAAACACTCCCAACTTGGCCAACAGCAAGCCACCAGTGTGAGGTCACTGACTGTGGAGCTGGGAAGAGGTTTACCTCGGGGATTCTGAGAGCTGATGCCAGTCAGGTCCCCCATGCCACTGCTCCAACCCCTGCTCTTCCCTTCCCGCTGGCCCTCCTAGCTGGACTGTCACAGCCTCTTTCCTGACGTGTCACCAGCCACATCCCTGGCCTGCCACCTCTCAGACTCAGCTGCTGGAGGGCAGCCATTTTGGGGAGAGTGCAGATTTAGGCTTCATTCAGTAGTGGGTTGGGTTGGTGTCCCGGATCCCCACTCACCTGCTGTGACCTTGGCCACAGGACTATCGATGCCACCTTAACGATCTATAAGAGAATCACACCCCCCTCATGGGGCATGGCAGGCTTGGCACACAGTAAGGCCCCCCAAAATGGGGGCCTTTGCTGTGTTACTCCCTGACCTGCCCTCACATTCATCTTGGTCCAGTTATTTCCTCTTAAACTCTCCAGGCCCCCTGGGTTCCACAGAGAAAGACCCTGGGTGTCCCCTGATATTCGCCTGGGGAAAGGAGGTGCAGCCCCCTCCCTGGAGAGTGATGGCACCCACCCTCCCTGGCAGGCCTGCTGTGGCAGCTGCGCCCCAGTGACGTGGAGGTGGAGCTTCTGGCCCACACTCGGCGCGTGGTGACCCAGGAGCTGGAGAAGGAGACGGGGCTGCACACGGGCTGGATCCAGAACGGGGGCCTGTTCATCGCGTCCAACCGGCAGCGCCTGGATGAGTACAAGAGGCTTATGTCGGTGTGTGTGCCCCTGCGGGGGGCAAGGTGGGGACTCGTGTCAGTGGGTGCACTCCCTGGGGGGTCATATAGGTGGGGGCACCCCCTGTGGGGGGTAGGGTGGGCTCCCTGTGAGCGTGGAGGTATGTGGGGGTCTCATGTCCGTGTGTGCAGCCTCTGCGGGGCTGGGGTTGGGGGGCTCTTGTGGATGAGTCTGCCTCCTGTGGGGTCGGGGGTAAGGCTCATGTCAGTGGGCACCCCTCCTGCCAGGAGAGAAGAGGACATGCCACAGGGAAGGAGCCCCGGCAGGTGACAGATCTGGGTTCCAGCCCTAGCGCTGCCCCTTGCTGGCTGGGCCACCTGGAGAAAGTGACTTTGCCAGGCTTCATTGAGAATTCCCAGACAAGGATCTGACTGGCTCAGATCTTCCCTGTCCCCAGTGGGCCATGCCTGAGGACACTGATTGGCTATTCTTGGGCCAATCAAATGTGGGGGCGTGATCTATCTGACTGAAACTGAGGACTTTGGTCTCTCTTGGCAGCTGGTCCACCTAGGAAACCTCTCAGGTCCAAAATACTAGACCTGTGGGTTATTTTATGTAATAGACATTTTGTGCCAGGCATTGGTCTAACTTCTTTGTCAATGGCACACACTATTATCACCCGCACTTTTCTTGAGTGAGCCTGAGGTGACTCTGCCGTAGGTTGCTCACACAGCTGGCGAGGGTCGGATTGGCACAGGCAGCCTGGCCCCGGAGCTTGCCTCAGTGCAGTATCCCCTTCTTAACTCTTATGCTGAAGCAGATTCAACGGATAGGCTCCGGGGGTGTGGGCACCGGCCAAGGCTTCTGGAAGACAATGGGGCTGGGGTTTGCAGTGGATGCCCAGCTTGGGGAGGGGGTGGCCTGGAGGTCTGCTCCCCACAGACTCAGTTTCTCCTGGGTCCCCATAGCTGGGCAAGGCGTATGGTGTGGAATCCCATGTGCTGAGCCCGGCAGAGACCAAGACTCTGTACCCGCTGATGAATGTGGACGACCTCTACGGGACCCTGTATGTGCCACATGATGGTACCATGGACCCCGCTGGCACCTGTACCACCCTCATCAGGGCGGCTGCTGCCCGAGGAGCACAGGTCTGATGGCATCCCAGCTCTGGGTCCCTGCTCCCAGTCCACTCCTCCTTCCTTAGAACCCCGAGAGCAGAAGGCAAGAGAACGGGCAGCATTCTCTGACTGCTGAGGGACATTGGGCCAGTGAGGACCTCTCTGAGTCTTCCGGTCCACTCCTGCCAAGGGGAGGCTATGGCTTCGGTCTGTTCACAGACATCAGGTCATGCCATGGGTGCACACATCTCCCATCTGCTTCCTCTGCTGCACAAGCAAATCCTCTCAAAATCTCTTCTTGCAATTTGTATGTGCATTTATCTCAACTCTGCACATCATTGTAGAACAATTTTAGGAAGACAAGCCAAAAAGAAGTCAAAATCATCGAGCAGTAACTAGCATTGACATTTTAGTATGTTTCACGCCAAATATTTTTCTACGAAAATATATGTGTATGCAAAATAGAACCAAGCTCTTATTGTTTGTGATTTTTTTTAAACCAGGCAGTAGACTGCAAACATCTTTTTACTAATCAAATGTTTTGCTTTTAAAAAATAAGTCAGCTACTTTTTCACATTATGAAAAGAGGGCTCCCCATACAAGTCAAGTGAAAGAACTTGCCCAACTTTCAAGTTCTCCGAGGTGAGGCATGGGTGGGTCTTATGTTCTGGTGCTGTGCTCATCCTGTTTCCCTGACCGTATCACAGGAGGCTGGCTGCTAGCAGAAATAGTGTCCCCAGCTCCCCTCTGGGAGGAGGGGTTGGTTGGGGGTGGTAAGCACCCCCAGGAAGTCCCATGGAGTTTTAGAAGCAGTTCCTCTCCATCCCAGGTCATTGAGAACTGCCCAGTGACCGGCATTCATGTGCAGACGGATGATTTTGGGGTGCGGCGGGTCGCAGGCGTGGAGACCCAGCACGGCTCCATCCAGACGCCCTGCGTGGTCAACTGTGCAGGTGGGAGTGGCATCTCTCCTGACTCCTGTGTGGCCATGCTGGCTGCTCCCTAAACCTGCTCCCACCTTTGCAGGGCCTCTTTCTGGGGTGGGGAGTCCCTGTTAGGGCAGACAGGTCTGCAGAGGCAGCCTGCACCCACCTGAGGGGCAGCCCCCACCGCATGTCAGCAGAGCTGAGTCCTCTGTGCTCTGCCCGCAGGAGTGTGGGCAAGTGCTGTGGGCCGGATGGCCGGAGTCAAGGTCCCGCTGGTGGCCATGCACCACGCCTATGTCGTCACCGAGCGCATCGAGGGGATTCAGGTAGGTGGACAGCCCCGGGTTCTGTGTCAGTCTATGTGTTGGGGGCGCACAGAGACCTGGCTCTGAAGCCCAGCTTGAACCCAGGTGGTACAACCCTTGTGGGTTCCCTCACTGGTCCAAGCCTCAGTCACCTCATCTGTGAAATGGGAATTGTAACACGGGGTGTTTCCAGGTGGTGTGAGGATTCGCTTAGGTAGCACAGGTGTAGCCCTGAGGGGGCTGCCCCTCCTTGGCCCTCAGGGCCTGGCCTCTCCTCAATGCCCAGAACACAGTCTAGCCTGTCCTACGTGGTGGAGCCAGCCTGGCTTTTTGCCGTGTTCTGTGCCCAGGAGTTTCAGGGGAGCCCCAAATGTTTGTACGCTCCCAGTGCGCCTGGGACGCCTGTCTCTGAGGGTGCTGGTTCCTAGTGCAAAGAACCTCTCTGTGAGCCCTCGGCCAAAGGAGGTTGGGGGCCCAGGTGCACCTGCTGGCACCTGGGGCTGGGTGCCTCCTGCCCTGTCTGCTCTACTGTCCTCAACTCCTCCCTCCTGTGCTGGTGGCCACAAGCTTCCTGCCACCTTGTCACCGGCTGCCCTCTCTCCATCCACTCATCACGAAACCCTCCCTTCCTCATTCCTCTCCGTCCAGCCCCCATCTCTCCATCCATCTCTCCATCCATCTACTCCTGTACCTATCCCCCTCCCATTTATTCCCTTACCCCTCACCCATCCCCCTTCCCTTCGTCCATTCCTCCCTCCGCTCATTCCCTCCCTCTATTCATCTTGCCATCTCCATCCATTCTCACCTCCCTCCATCTCTCCACCTATTTATCCGCTTGTTCATCTGTCCATCCCTTCTTTCTTGTATCCTTCCACCCACCCACGCACGCAGCCTTCTCTCCATCGATCCCTCCCTCCCACCCTCTGCCCACCCATCGCTCCCTCCGCCCTTCCTCCAGCATCCACCCACATATTAATCCAGCCATCCACATTCCATTGAACCCTCCCTGCATCAGACATTGATGGGGTGAGCTGGGCGTTTCCAGCCCTATTCTAGAAGCCGGGGCCATAACAGATAAAGAGACATAGTTCTTTCACATAGAGCTGGGGGGAGGTACAGAGAAGTACACGGGCAATTCCAGAACATGTTGGTAAGGGCTTTGATGGGGTCTTAGGGGCTATAGGGATTCCCAGCCCTAATGGACCAGAGGAGGCTCCCTGGAGGAGGTGGCTGCATCTAGGTGAGACTCTCAAGGGTGGCCTGATGGAGAAGGAGTGTGTGCAGAGCATGGCAGTCGGGACCTGCAGGCCGTTCAGAGATCCAGGGCCAGAGGTTGTGGGGTGGGGTCAGTGTGAGAAGAGACTGCCCTCATTTAGGGTCAGGGCCAGTGAGAGGGATTCCTGCACCCCTGAGCTGGGAGCCTTGTCCCTGGGGGCTGTGCATCACCACCCCGTGCCAGCCTGGCTTCCGTGTGGCCACCGGGGAGGTGCCAGGTGTGGCTGCTGCGTAGACCAGAGTGATGAAGAGGGTGGGGAAATGGGGCCAGAACCTGGGTCCCAGTGGGCTCCTGCCTCTGACTCCAGTGTACTGAGCAAGCCACCCCCCACTGGACACATGACCCCTCGTTCACAGAATGAGTCTAACATCCAGCAAACGCTCACTGTGGGCAGCTGGTGCCACATGCCGGGTTAGGGACTAAGAGCAATCACACAGTGGGTGTTGGAGCTGAGTGCTGAGGCCTCTTCCCTGCCTCCGGGTCCCTGGGGAGAGCCTCCTCCCCTAGGTGGCCGCCAGGGGTCGCGCTCAGGCCACAGTGGGCTCCCAGGGGGCAGGCAGGGCTGTGTCCTTGTGGCTCC
Source organism: Cheracebus regulus (assembly GCA_963574635.1). NCBI lineage: Eukaryota > Metazoa > Chordata > Mammalia > Primates > Pitheciidae > Cheracebus > Cheracebus regulus. The sequence goes on along the minus strand of CAUYQU010084068.1, from coordinate 209,507 downwards.
AGGGAAGGTGGCCACAGGGTGTCCCCTGCCAGGCTTGTGGCTCCATCTTCCATTCCCTAATCCCTCCCAAGCTCTGCCTTTGAGGCGCCCTTCCGGAGAAGAGGCAAGGCAGGCTTGGCCCCTGCAGGTGCCCCTCCTGTGATGCCAAGGTTCTCGAGAAGCTAGGGGGTGTTACTACAAAGCCAGTCTGGATTCCAACATGCCTCTGGGTACCAGAGCATAGGGAAGGGGCCACCAGCCTCAGCAGCTCCGAGACCTGGTAGGAGAAAAGTGGAGATTTGGGGCTTTTCACAAAGTCCCTCATGTTCCTCTGACACCTGGCCATGTGCAGGTGTCTAGAAGTTGGCCCTTCCAGAGGCTACAGCTGGGCAGTTGGTTTGAATCTGAGGAAGGAGCCAGGCCGCTGGCCCTGAGCTGCCCACCTGCTGTGGTCTGACCCCTGGGCAGGCCACAGAACAAGCCACAAGGCCCTGTCCTGGGCACATGCCACCTGTCCAGCCCCTTTCCGCCTGCTCGGGAAACTCCCCAGGTGTGGCAGCCTCATGTAGCAGGATGCTGTCCACCCTGATCAGACGTGGCCGCACACATCAGGGGCTGGGGGCTCCGGCTGGCAGGTGGGGGCTCAGGTCTCACGTGAGGTTCATCTTTCTTCTTGGATGGCCGGAGGGCTGTGTGGCCCCAAGGACCTCCCTTTTCTGAGGATCTGTCCCAGGCCTGGGTCCTAGAGAGCTCTGCCCACAGCATCCTTTGTGGCTGGGGTTATCTCTTCCCTCTGAGCTACCCGTTAAAGCAGGTGGCTCGGGCGCTCTTAGGTGGTCTCACATTTGTGCTCCCGTGAACTTTTACAACAGCAAGGAGCGGCTGCTCCATCCAGGAGAGAGCCGTGGGTAAGAGCCAGGTGCTGGTTTAAATGTTGATTCCTCCATTACCCAGCTGGGCAAGTTCGTCACCGAGCCTTGGTCTCCTTTTCTGCAAAACGGATAATAACCCGATACTGCCTCAGGCTGTGCCGAAGCAAGAACAGAGCGATCAGCTGGGTGTGGTGCCTGGCATACAGCAGGTGCTCGCGAGGTGGTAGCTGTGTAACGGCAAGGACAAGGACAGAGTCAACGCCAGCTGGTGCTTCGGAGGAAGAGCCATGGAGGGCAGGAACAATCAGGCAGGGCTCTAATGAAAGAAAGAGGCAGATGGAAGGCATGGGCTGAGGTCAGGAGGCAGGGAGTCAGTGGCACCAGGGCCAGACTGGGGACAGCCAGAGGAGGTGGCTGCTGCCTGGAGAGAAAGGCCAGGTCCCCGCTAGACACTGATCCTGATGCTGAGCTGAGCAGTCGCTGGGTACTCAGAGGCGGCAGGGTCCCTGCAAAGTGCAGGAAGGTCCAGACGTGGATCCTGCTGGAACAAACGTCAGGGGCTTCCCTGGCCACCAGGTGTCCCCATTGTCCTGCTCTATGGAGCTCTGGGGCTGGCTTTGTTTTTAGAGTTGTGTTGCTGGTAGAGGTAAGGATAAAACTATTATTATTAGAGACAGGGTCTCATTCTATTTCCCAGGCTGGAGTGCCGTGGCAAGATCATAGCTCATTGCAGCCTCGACCTCCTGGGCTCAAGCAATCCTCCTGGGCACCTCTGCCTCCTGAGTAGCTGGGACTACAGGCACGGGCCACCACTCCTGGCTAATTTTTGTATTTTTTACAGAGATGGGGTTTTGCTATGTTGTCCAGGCTGGTCTTAAACTGCTCAAGGGACCCTCCTCCTCAGCTTCCTAAAGTTCTGGGATTACAGGTGTGAGCCATCTTGTCCGATTACTGTCATTTTTAAACAGTGCTCAGTTACTGGGGACTCCATGTGTACCCTGACAACAGCCCCTTGGTGCAAATATTTTCATTCCAATGAACAGGACTCCTGGGATCCTGGCAGAGGAGGGAGGGAGCATCTGCCAGAGTGTCCCTTCTGGTCTCTGCACCTCCCCTTTCCCACTCTCAGAGATAGGACAGGGGTCCCATCTCCTGTATTCATCGCCAGTGCAGGGGTAGGTGACAGAGAGATTGAGAGAAGGCTGTTCCTCGTGTGTGGAAGAGCCTCGGTGGAGGTGGGAGCCATGCCTGCTTGCTTTCCAAATGGTCTTGTTTTGTTTAGTTTTACTTGTTTATTGGTTAAACCAGTAGTTCCTGTCTGCAATGTTATGATGATGTAACATTGTTAATGCCTGAGCAAGTAGTGTCCAACCTTTTGTGTTTCTTAGAGTTATTAATCATTTTCATCCCAGCTGCTCAGTTTCTTCCGTAACGGCTACGTGTGTCTGTAACATTATCTTCCTCCCCCAAAACCCACACCCGTCATCAGTCACTCCCCATTTCCCACCCTATCCCCAGATGTAGGCAATCAGGAATCCGATTTCTGTCTAGATGGGATTTCCTATTCTGAACATTTAGTATAAATGGATGCATGTGCTGTCTGGCTTCTTTTGCTTGGCATGTTTTCACAGTTTGTCCATGTGGTACAAGTATCAGTATTTCATTCTTTTTTGCAGCTGCATAATACTCCATTGTTTGGATAGAATACATTTTACGTATCCGCTCACCCACTGATGGGCATTTGGTGTTTCTACCTTTTGGTTATTTTTAATAGTGCTGCTGTGAACACCCATGTACATGTTTTTGTGTGGACCCATGTTGTTATTTCTCTTGGGTATATGCAAGTTGAGCGCTCCAAATCTGAAAATCCAACGTGTTCCAAAATCCAAAGCTTTTTGAACAGCAACATGACATACAAAGAAAGTGCTTCCTGGAGTATTTTCGATCTTGATTTTTGAGTTTGGGATGCTCAGCAGGTAAGTGCAATGCAAATATCGAAAATCCAAAAACATAAAAAATCTGAAACACTTCTGGTATCCAGCATTTCAGATAAGAAATACTCAGTCTATACATTGGAGTGGAATTACTGAGTCATATGGTAACTCTGTGTTTAACATTTAAACGAACTATTGGATGATTTTCCAAAAAAGCTGCACCATTTTACATTCCCACCAGCGAGGTATACGGAGGGGTTCCGATTTCCCTCCATCCTCACCAACTCTTATTTTGTTTGTCTTTGTTTTATGCCGGTCTTCCTAGAAGGTGTGAGGTGATGTCTCACTGTGGGTTCGATTTGTATTTTCCTAATGATTAATAATATGGGGCATCTTTTCAGGTGCTTACCATTTTTGTATCTTCTTTGGAGAAATGTTTACTCAGACACTTTGCCCATTTAAAAATAGGGTTGCTTATCTTTTTATTGAGTTGTAAGAGTTCTTTAAATATTCTGGATACAGGTCCTTTATTATATTATGATTTATGAACATTTTCTTCTATTCAGTGGTTGAAACTTCTATTCAGTGGTTGTCTTTTTGCTTTCTTTTTTTCTCCCAAAATCTAGAAGTCATTACAAAGCCTTTTCACTTTCTTTATGGTATAGTTTATAGCACAACTTTTAAATTTTAATAATGCCCAATTCATCTCTTTTTGCCCCTTTTGTCATTTGTGCTTTTGGTGTCCTATTTAAGAAGACATTTCCCAACCCAAGACTACAAAGATTTACTCGTAGCATTTTCTTCTAAAGCTTTTAAGCTTTAGCTCTTATGCTTACATCTGTGGTCCATCTCAAGTTGAATTTTGTGCATGGTGTGAGGTAGGGGTCCAACCACGTTCTTTTGCAAGTGGCTATCCAGTTGGCCCAACAACATTTTTTGAAAAGTTTGCTTTCCCCCCAAGGAATTGTCTTGGCACCCTTGTTGAAAATCAATTGACCATGAAGAAGAAGGTTTATTTCTAGACTCCCAATTGTAATCCATTGATCTGTAGGTCTATCTTTATTTAGTACTTCTCTGTCTTGATTATGTAGCTTTGCAGTAAGTTTGCAATCAAGAAGCGTGAATCCTCCAACTTTATTTTTCCTTTTTGAAATTGTTTTGGGTATTCTCAGTCCCTTGCATCTCTGTATGAAGTTTAGGGTCAGCTATTTAATTTCTTCAAAGAAACCAGCTGAGATTCTGACAGGGATTGTGTTGAATCTATAGATCAATTTGTGGTGTGTTGTCACTTTAACAAAAATAGATCTTTCATTTTATGAACATGAGATGTCTTTCTATTTATTTAGGTCTTTTTTTTTTTTTTTTTTTTTTTTGACAGAGTCTCATTCTGTTGACAGGCTGGAGTACAGTGGCGTGATCTTGGCTCACTGCAATCTCTGCCTCCAGGTTCAAGCTATTCTCCTGCCTCAGCCTCCCGATAGCTGGAACTACAGGTGCACACCACCACGCCCGGCTAATTGTTTTGTATTTTAGTAGAGAAGGGGTTTCACCATGTTGGCCAGGATGATCTCGATCCCCTGACCTCGTAATCCACCTGCCTTGGCCTCCCAGAGTGCTGGGATTACAGGTGTGAGCCACCTTCCCCGGCCTTATTTAGGTCTTCTTTAAATTCTTTCTAAAGAGTTTTATAGTTTTTGGCATACATGTTTTGCAATTCTTTTGTCAAATTTGTTCCTAAGCATATTCATTATTTTTGATGATACTGTAAATGAAATTATTTCTTAATTTCCTTTCCAGATTATTAAATGCTAGTGTATAGAAATACAATGGTTTTTTGGCTGAGCGCAGTAGCTCACGCCTATAATCCCAGCACTTTGGCAGGCTGAGGTGGGCAGATCACTTGAGGTCAGGAGTTCAAGACCAACCTGGCCAACATGGTGAAACTTTGTCTCTACTAAAAATACAAAAATTAACTGGGCGTGGTGGTGGGCACCTGTAATCCCAGCTACTCGGGAGGCTGAGGCAGGAGAATCGCTTGAACCTGGGAGGCGGAGGTTGTAGTGAGTTGAGATGGCACCACTGCACCCCAGCCCAGGTGATACAGGGAGACTCTGTATAAAAAAAAAAAAAAAAAAAAAAAAAAGAAATACAATAGTTTTTTGTTGATTCTTTGGTTTTTTATATGCTGACCTTGTATCCTGCTACCTTGTTGTATTATTTGTTAGTTCTAGAATTTTTTTAGTGGATTCCTTAGGATTTCATATATACAAGATCTTGTTATCTGCAAATAGGAATATTTTTACTTCTTCTTTTCTGATCTGGATGCCTTTTATTACTTTTGCTGCCTAATTGCTGCCCTGGCTAGAACCTCCAATGTAATATTGGGTAAAAGTGGTTAAGAACGGAATCCTCCTCTTATTCCTGATCTCGAGGGCAAAGCAGCCAGTCTTCTTCCTTGAAGTATGACATTAGCTGTGGGTTTCTGCAGATACCTTTCAGCAATTTGAGGAAGTTTCCTTCTTCCAAGTTTGTTAAGTGTTTGTTGAGACTTTTTTTTTTTTTTTTAAATCATGAAAGACGTTGGATTCTGTCAAATGTTTCTTATGCATCTACTGGAAGGATTATGTGTTTTTTGTCCTGTACTCTATTGATGTGATGTATTCTATTGACTGGTTTTCAAACATTAAACCAACCTTGCATTCCTAGGATAAATTTCACTTGGCCATGGTGGGTTTTTGTTGTTGTTGTTGTTGTTTTGTTTTGTGTTTTTGAGACAGAGTGAGACTCTGTTGCCCAGGCTGGAGTGCAGTGGTGCAATCTTGGCTCACTGCGACCTCTGCCTCCTGGGTTTAAGCAAATTATCCTGCCTCAGCCTCCCGGGTAGCTGGGATTACAGGTATGTGCCACCACGCCCAGCTGATGTTTGTATTTTTAGTAGAGATGGGATTTCACCATGTTGGCCAGGCTGGTCTGGAATTCTTGACCTCAAGTGATCTGCCCGCCTCGGCCTCCCAAAGTGCTGGGATTACAGGTTGAGTCACCGCGTCCAGTCTGGCCATGGTGTATCATCCCTTTTATATGTTGCTGGATTCAGTTTGCTATTGTTTTGTTGGGGGTATTTGCATGTGCATATGTAACTGTCACTATTGTCCTGCTTCCTTCAGAGCTTCCACTCCCTTCCCCCTTCCCAACTGACTGCTGTATGGTCTAAGCTGTCACTCCAGGTCCTCCTTCACACCTCCTCCCTGATCCATGGCTCACTCTTTGTCAGTTTATTTTCCTCCTTTTGTTGCTGTGTGTTTTCTGGACATTTACTGCAAAGGAATACATGAGAAGTACATGTTTTGTGTCCATGAATGTCTGAAAAAGTCTTTATTCTTTTCTTATGCTTGACTGATGGCTTGACAGGATTTAGAATTCTGTGTTTAAAATCATCCATCAGACATTTGAAGATTTTGCTCCATGTTTTCCAGCCTCCAGTGATGGTGTCCCTTGTTTATGGCCCTCCTGGCCACCTGGTGTTGTGATGTTTCCCACAGCATGGCCTTGGTGCAGTCCTCTGTCCAGACCAGGGCTTGGCAGGCACTCTTGGGCCCTTCAACGTGAATGTGTGATTTTCTTTACTTTTCTTCCTTTTTTTTTTTGAAACAGAGTCTCATTCTGTTGCCCAGGCTGGAGTGCAGTGGTGCCATCTCGGCTCACTGCAACCTCCTTCTCTAGGTTCAAGCTAGTTTCCTGCTTGAGCCTCCCGTGTAGCTGGGACTACAGGCACACGCCACTATTCCTGGCTAATTTTTCATATTTTAGTAGAGATGGGGTTTCACCAAGTTCCCCAGGCTGGTTGTGAACTCCTGAGCTCAGGCAGTCTGCCCGCCTTTGCCTGCCAAAGTGCTGGGATTACAGGCATGAGCCACGACACCTGGCCAAATGTGTGATTTTCAATCTGAGGACTCTTCTTGGATGTTGCTTTGACATTTTCCTCGACTCCATTTTTCTCTGTCTTCCCTGTCTGGAACCCCTGTAAAATGGATGCTGGACTTTCAAGTTTGACCTTCTGATTTTCTTAGTTTTTTCCACTCCTGATTTCTCTTTTGTTGTCTTTTTCTTTTAGCCTAATAGCTAGATGATGATTCCCCCCTTATCTGGCCCTTCTGTCGAATTTTAAATTTTGACTATTATATCTCATTTAAAGACTTCTTTCTTCATCTTAGATTCCTTTTTCATAGCACTGTGTTTCAGGGACTCATCTGATATGGTTTGTCTGGGTTCCCAAATCTCACCTTGAATTGTAATAATACCCATGTGTCAAGGGTAGGGCCAGGTGAAGATAATTGAATCATGGGGGCGGTTTCCCCCATACTGTTCTTGTGGTAGTGAATAAGTCTCAGGAGGTCTGATGGTTTTATAAAGGGGAGTTCCCCTGCACAAGCTCTCTCTCCCTTGCCTGCCGCCATGGAAGATGTAACTTTTCTCTTCATTTACCTTCTGCCATGATTGTGAGACCTCCCCAGCCATGTGGAGCTGTGAGTCCATTCAACCTCTTTCCTGTATAAATTATCCAGTCTCGGGAATGTCTTTATTAGCAGCATGAGAACACACTCATACACCGTCTTCTTGTATCCCTGATGTTCTTGTCATGGTTTTATTTTTAAGAGAGAGTGAGCAAGCTGTCTGATTGGAGGCTGGGAAAGGAGGACTGGCGAGCATCTCAGGAAGGCTAGGCAGCAAGCCCTTCTCTTTTAGCGGGACCCTGGTGTCAGGATCTCAAGCCTCCTCTGGACCTCTGAGTGTCTCACGGAAGAGTCTTCTATCTGCTGCTGGGGGTGGGAGATGGCAGTCCACTCTCTGCACTCCACTCCCCATGTCCGGAGCCTCTCAGGACCCACCTCTCCACAGACAGATCCTTCCACACACGAGCGAGCTCATCAGTCCCTGCAGAGGGACCTGGGCTGGCTCTGGAGATTGGAGCAGAGGCAGGAGGGGGCACCCCAGCTTGCCGAGTTCAGTCTCCCTCTCCTCCAACGCCAGCTAGGCGCCCCCCTCCTCCATCCACTCTGCATCCTCCAGTGCCGGTGGAGCCTCCCATCCTCTGCTGCTGCCTCTGCCCGTTCTCCCATCTTTGTGGGTGATATGTTTAGCTTCCCTCCCTCCCCCTCTCTCTTCCTCCATCCGTTCCTTTTTCCTTTTTACTCTTTGACTATTATTTAATGGGATTTGGGAAGGACAGGCTTGAATGGCAGTGACCTGTTTACTATGTGCAGCTCGAGGCCCTGTGTCCACTCAGTCCTCAGGGTCCTACAACAAGGAGGACCATCTTGGGCTGGTGACCCTGGGTGGAGGTGCTGGTCCACCATGGAGCATGGGGAACGAAGTCCCCACCCAGCCCTGGCTGATGGCAAGGCCTCTCTCTCTGCCTTCCAGAACATGCCCAATGTCCGTGATCACGACGCCTCGGTCTACCTCCGCCTCCAAGGGGATGCCTTGTCTGTGGGTGGCTATGAGGCCAACCCCATCTTTTGGGAGGAGGTAAGATGCCAGGGACCTGGGATCATGGGAGGGAGTGGGGCTGCATCTCCGCATGGAGACGGCCTCTTCCAGGAAGCCCACCCTCCTGAAGCCCTTCAGAGGCACACCTGAGAACTGCAGGTCCTCTGGCCCCACCAAGCTCAAAGCCATTTTGCTCTGACCCTGACAGTCCTGGCATGCAGTCAAATCCAGAACCAGGGCAGCTGGAGGGCTTTGCCTCAAAACATCAACCATGAAGGGCTACCCACTGTGGAGTGTTGAGAGCACACAAGTCCCGTGTCCTTCAGCAAATGACACTGCCCTCCCCGCCAGCTGCTGCCGCAGCATCTCTGCCAGCCTAGGCTGTTCCCTGGGCAGCTTCTGGGGTCAGGGCAGCCCTGCAGCCTCATTCTATGTGTATATGCACTGAGTCCACACATGGAATGATTAAGTGGCTACTTCGGGTTAACTGCTTTAATTTCTGGAGAAAGAAGGAAACTAAGATAAAAGTCCCTGCCTCTGGATGCCTGAATTTTGGTGGGGAGACATACAATAAACAAACAAATGGCTGGGTGAGGTGGCTTACACCTGTAATCCCAGCACTTTGGGAGGCCGAGGCGGGTGGATCGCATGGGGTCAGGAGTTCGAGACCAGCCTGCCCAACATGGTGAAATCCCGTGTCTACTAAAAATACAAAAATTGGTCGGGCATGGTGGTGGGCATCTGTAATCCCAGTTATTTGGGAGGCTGAGGCAGGAGAATTGCTTGAACCCAGGAGGTGGAGGTTGCAGTGAGCCGAGATCGCACCATTGCACTCCAGCCTGGGCGACAGAGTGAGACTCCGTTTCAAACAAACAAGGAATGCAATTCTGGAAGGTGATTGGGCACTGGGTAAAATGAGCAGGTTCAGGATTAGCCTGGAGAGACTGGAGCAGAAGGATGTCCTTTAGATGGGTGGTCAGGACAGGATTTTTTAGGGAGGGGACATCCAAGCAGAGTCTTGCATTGAGAGAACAAACCAGTGTGCCAGGTCTGGGTGAGGAACTGCCCCAGTGAGGGGTGAAGGCCTAGAGCTCAAACCAAGCTTGCTCTTCCCAAAGAGCTGCAGGAAGGTCTGGGTGGCGGGCCCAGTGGTAGAGGTAGGCAGGCTGGCACAAGCAGGGCTTTGGGGCCTCTGTCAGCCTCAGGGGGCCAGAGGAGGCTTGTGAGCAGGGAGGGGGCATGTGGGATCTAGGGGAGGGGGCTGAAGGAGGGCAAGGAAGCAGGGTGACCAGCTAGAGGCCACTGCAGCCATCAAGGGCTGAGTGGGTGGAGGCTTGGGCTGGGTGGGGAGGGGGAGCAGACAGGCCTCCCTGATAGGTTTGTGGGTGGGAGAAACAAACTGCGGGGACCTGTGAGTGACCACCAGCCCCTTGACGCATCTGATTCAGCGGAGGCTGGCCTGGCAGCCATCACAAGGCAGGTGTGGCATGGGGCGCATGCCCTGCCTGGGGACAAAAGAGACATCCCCCTGCCCTGCCTTGGTAGGTGTCAGACGAGTTTGCCTTCGGCCTCTTTGACCTGGACTGGGAGGTGTTCGCCCAGCACATTGAAGGCGCTGTCAACCGGGTCCCCGTGCTGGAGAAGACAGGGGTCAAGTCCACGGTCTGCGGCCCTGGTGAGGGGAGCCTTGGGGCTGGGCAGGCGTCTGTGGGTCCCTTAGGCTGATGACTGTTGGTAGTGAGGCCCCGTGAGACCAGTCTATGTTGGGCAGGGGACCCAGGGCTGTCCCCGGGCTTTCTCGCTGTGTGGTTCCAGCAGCCCTAGGTGCCAGGCGAGAGGCCCAGGCTTAGCCAGGGCAGTCACCTCCCCCTGGCATGCGGCCAGGGCCTCCTCCTGCCTCAAGTGTGGCTCATCCCGGATTTTCTACCTGGGATTCTTCATCCCTAGACTAGACATGTCCCGGGAACTCTGTGTTTTCATCTGTAAAATGGGAAAAGTGGGCTGCATCCCAGCGCCCTGAGAGGCTGAGCAAGGAATGGAAGCGCTGAGACCTTCCTTGACACAAGGCCCACACAGCTGTGAGCCCCATGTCTTCCTCCAGCCCCTACCCCCACTGCTCCCAGAGAGCACTGCCCTGTCCAGGACCCCACGCTGCTGGCCTCCCCCTGTTCTTGGCCTTGGCAGCCTGCACCCAGAGACCAGCTCAGCAGGGGAAGGCTCTTGTGCCAAGATTCCCCTAAGTCTGGCCCTCCTCGCCGGCCCTAGGAGAGCTGAGTTGGAGGAGGCAGGAGCAAAAAGGTGGGCTCAGCTCCCAGACACCCCACGTGGGCCACAGCACAGTCCCGCCCCGCCCTGCTGGCCTGGGGAGCTCAGAAGCTTCTGCCCCAGGGTGCGGGTGTGGGGCTGAGGCTGCCGTCCTGGGCCCTGGCAAAGGGGCACTCTCTGGGAAGCAGGAGGGGCTGGAGCTGACCTTGGCACCCGGGCATTTGCAGCCGAGGGACTCTGAGCCTGACATCCCCGAGTTGAGTGTGGGGTAGTCCAGGAGCTACCAGTGAGCCTGGAGTCCTAGCGTTCCTTCATGAGGGCATCCATTCCACGTTCAGTGGCACCTCATCTGTGCCAGAGGCAGGCATGCCTGGGCCAGCACCCTCCTTCTGGCAGGGGAGACCCAGGGCGAGTCACTGACCACAGCCTGTGGGTGGGTGCTCTGTAGGAGGTGTAGGGTAGCTGGGTGACCATGGCCTGAGGACATAGATAGGCGGCTGGGAAGAGGGCCAGCCCAGCCGGGCTCTGGAGGTGCGGGACCCACCGCAGATAAGTGATCTGGGCAGGGGAGCACCGGGTGGGCACAGAGCAGGGAGGAGGTTCCTCCACGTCGGGTTCCAGCAGACTCACACCGGTGTTCCCCGCTGCTTCCTGGTAGGGGAGCTCTGGCCCCACTTCAGGGCTAGGAGAGAGGTTCAGAAAGACACAGGGTTGCCCCCAGGGAAACCGTGTCAGAAGCCTGGTGAGTCCCTTGTGCCTTAGTGAAGGCACTGGAGCTGGTGCCTCCAGAGTAGGCGTGTCTGTGAGGTGGTGAAGGACGGAGCGCTGACTCGGCAGGGTGCCCCAGGGACGAGACACCACAGGGGTTGCAGGGCACGGTCCAGGCCCCAGCAGCTGCAGAGCATCTGAGTAGGGGTGGGAGACACCAAGTGGGGACCCTGGGAAATTCCACAGGCCATGCACGGAGCAGACGAAGGCCCTGGAGACCAGAGAGGAGGGAAGGGCTGTGGCCCACTGGAGAGTACAGCCCCCTCTGTCCCGGCACACTCAGCAACTGCCCCGCTGCCGGCAGCGGCTACGTTAATAGATTCGCCTCCTATGGGAGACTTTGGTGCGAGGTGCAGCCCCAGGGAGAAGCAGATGGAGCCCCAGGGGCTGGAGCAGCGTGCAGAGTGGGAGCACATGGCTGGGGACTGTGACTCACTGCCCCCACCCCTGAGACCCCCCAGCTTTCGTGGGTTTGGCAGCGAGAAACACCAGCCTGGAAGAACCCCAGGGGCACAGATAACCCCAGGCATCTCTCTCTCTCTTCCCCTCTCGTTTTAATTAGCCTGGGAGCCCATGCTCCCTGCGATGCCCTGTTTTGGGGATGATGTCCAGGTAAGGCTGTCTTGGGTCTGGTCTGTCGGCTGTGCTGGTCTGTCTGGTCTGTCGGCTGAGGCTCGTGGGAATCAGCATTTCTCCTTGCCAGGCACGGCCGACGGCCTTCGGCCTCCAGAAAAGGGAAGGGAAGTCCCAGGCCCCGTGACTTAGGAGTGCCTCAGAGGGCAGAGGTCTCATTCCAGGACAGTGGAGCTCACCAAGGTCAGGGTGGGAGCTGCGGGCCTGGCTGCTGGCCACGATGCCTGGAGCGCCCACGTGTCCTCGGGTTGCTCAACCTGCCTGAGTCATTTGTGAAGCATCCAGGAGACCCTGTTCCTGCAGCTGCCCCTCCGCTAGCTCTCATTAGCACTCCCGGCAGATTCTGTTCGAGGTTCTTCAGAGCGTCTTTCTTGCCCGCCCTGGGCCTGGAAATAGTTCCAGCCCTCCCAAAGTGCTCCCTGGGCCATCCCCAAACCCAGCCCAGGTTACCTCTCCCAACCCCACCACATTTTTTTTTTAAAGAGACAGGGGCTCGCTGTGTAACCCAGGCTGGAGTGCAGTGGTGCAATCTTGGCTTCTGCAGCCTCGACCTCCTGGGGTCAAGCCATCCTCCCTCCTCCGGCTCCTGAGTAGCTGGGACCAGTCTCGCACCACCATATCTGGCTACTTTTTAAATTTTTCTGTAGAGATGCCGTCTCACTATGTTGCTCAGGCTGGTCATGAACTCCTGGGCTCCAGAGATCCATCTGCCTGGGCCTCCCAAAGTACCGGGATGGCAGGTGTGAACCGCTGCGCCCAGCCCCAGGCTCACTCTTTCTGCTCCATCATCACCTTCTCTGGAGCCTTCCTCGTCTCTCACCCAGAGGGCTACTCCGGCCTCTGCCCTCTGCCCTGACAGCCCAGGCCCTCCACGTAGGGCCCCGCCCCTCTAGCCTGCCTCCTCCCCACTCCTGCAGTGGCCCTGCCACCGCCTGCCCCTCCGAGGAGCCCCACCACTCCCGGCCAGGCTCTCAGCCCACGCTCCCCGAGGCTCGCTGCCCCCTCAGCTCCGAGGGTGGGGCCCTGATCGCCCTCCTGGGAACAGCCGGCGCTTGCTCCTGGTCTGCATGCAGAGGATGACTGCCCAGACCTGGAGCCATCCCCGTTTCTTCATTCACAAACTCAGTGCTCTGGAGTCCCTCAGACCCCGTCTAGAATCTAATGCAGGGTGCGCCAGCAGCAGCAGCCGGCACCTCAGTGATGTGTGGCCCTCAGCTCATTGTATTTTCTTTACCGGACTGTCTCTTTTTTGCTTAAGTATTTGCTCTCTTCCTCCGTCAGCTACCCGAGGGATGGGACGTGTCCTGTTCAGCGTGGTCTCCCAGGGCCAAGCACAGGACAGGCGGGTGATGAATGTGTGTAGGCTGGCGAGCACACAGCCCTGGGAAGGAAGTCCTGCTATCCCAGTTTTATAGATGAGGACACTAAGCCTTGCTCAGAGAAGCAAAGTGACTCGCCCAACGTCACACAGCTCAGAAAGGGTGAAGCAGCGTTTGAATCCGGGTCTGTGGCTGCAGAGAGCCAGGGTTCCCCTCCCACTGGGACCTGGCCTCTGTCCAAGGTTCACTGGTGGCCTCTGGAGCAGGAGATTGGTCTCCTCCCCGACTTGGGATTCTTGGTTGGCTCAACAGACCTTGACCAAGCACCTGCCCTTGCGGGGCTCTGCCTCTGTGCTAGGCCAAGGGCTGTGGAGTGAGAAAACCAGTCCCTGCCCTCTTGAGGTCCAGTGGGCAGGAGTGACAGGTCTCTGGCAGGGAAACAGCAGGATGCTGGTGCAGTGGGGGAGCTGTGGCTTGCTCTCCAGGGTCAGAGAAGGGTTCCTTGTCAGCAGGACAGTGGTCACAAGACAGATGGACCCCACCAGGCAGAACCTCGGCAGGTTCTGGCAGCAGGTGCTGAGAGGCTTGGAGGGCAAGGGCAGGAGCCAGTGGGGAGGCTCCCTCAAGGAAGTGTTGCTGAGCAGGGCCTGGAAGAGGGAGAGGGCTTGGGTGGAGGGGTGCCTGCAGCCCCTGCCTGATCAATGCTCTCTTAGAAGACCCCACCCTACGAGCGTGTGCACTGCAAGGGATTCAGGCCTCCCGCTCCCTTTCAGAATCTTTCACACCTGACCACAAGCCCCTGATGGGGGAGGCACCTGAGCTTCGAGGGTTCTTCCTGGGCTGTGGCTTCAACAGCGCAGGTGAGTTTGGGTAGCAGCCCACCTAGCCCCCATGAGCGAAGTCCTTCCATTCCCAGAGCTCTCGGGGAGGCAGGCCCAGGAGCACTGTGGCCCCTGACAGCGACGGGGACAGGAGAGGCTGGGGAGTCCAGCGAGGGGTGCAGTCCAGGCGGGGGGCGTGCAGCACCCCAGGTGGCAGAGCTGGCGTGGGTGTCTGTGCTGTCTGTGAAGATGGGGGCACAGGACTGGACGTGGGTGGAGGACCCGGGGGCAGACCACAGCCCTGCACTTCTCCTCCTGCCAGGAATGATGCTGGGTGGTGGCTGTGGGCAGGAGCTGGCTCACTGGATCATCCACGGGCGCCCGGAGAAGGACATGCATGGCTATGACATCAGGCAAGCTCCCACTGGGACCTACAGGCAGGGCCCGCCACTCAGGAGAGGTGGGGCGGGGTAAACATTGAGGGCTACTTAGAAAGGAGCCTTCTCTGAAATCCAGGTGGCTTCCTGGAAGAGGCAGCAGTGAGGGAGGAAGGGAGGAAGGCTACCAGCAGAAGGTGGGCAGTGCTGAGGGGGCGGCCGGGGGGCAGGTCCACGGCCCTTTACACCTTCCAGGATCTCTTGTCCCAGGGTCCTGCCTGAGCTCCTGGACAGCTCGGCAGTCATCAGTGGGACCGCATCATCCCACCTCACAGACGGGGAGACTGAGGCTGGGGGCAGGAGGGGGCTGGCTGAGCTGGGATAATTGTGCTGAGTATGTGGGGTGCAGCTTGCAGCCAGGCAGCCCAGGCTGTCCCGTTCTGTCGTACACTGACAAAGTGGCCAGGAATGAGACCCACTTCCTTATCTATAATTCAGGGCGATGGGGAGGTGCTGCCATGTTTTGGGAGCAGAGCGTGCATCTGTGCGGGGGAGGGACCCGGCGTGGGGTCTGCACATGGAAACGCTAAATCATCCCCAGCCGAGGCATGGACAGGGCTGCTGATGGCCAGAGCCGGTGAGGGCAGCCTGTCCCGACGGCCTTCTGCCAGTTAGGGCCATCTCTTGCAGAGCACAGGACAGAGGTGCAGGCGCTCCCTGGCAAGGAGGGAGGCTCCTCCTGTGTCTTGTCCCCACAGCGGTGGCCGCTCTGAGTCACACGGCAGGGCCTGTGGCCGAGGCTGCACCCTGTGCATTGCGGGGTGGCTGTTGAGGCAGGGCCACTTGGAGGGAGGCCAGCCTCTGGGCCTGTCCAGCCTGCTCTGCTCCCAGCTGCTGCTGGTGAACGGTCACCCTGGGGAGGCCCCAACTGCTCCTTCAGGCGTCAGGCAGGGTGGGTTCCCGAGGGAGAGGGCCTGATCAGCTCAGTGTGCCCCTCACCTGCTGACCTTGTCCTTTCCTGGCCTGATGAGGACATTATGCCCACTGTGGGGAAAATGTCTGACCCCACGGAGACAGACAGTGACACTGAGGTCCCCAGCTGCCAACCCTGCATGGCGCCTGGTTCAGTGAGGCCTCCTCTGGCTGACTCGGAGCCCATCTGGGCCTGCGCCCTTGCACTCTCCCAGGAGAGGAATGTTCCAGAATAGATAAAACTCCAAAGGAATAAGGAAGGGCCAGGTCAGGCCCTTCCTGCTACAAACAGTGAAATGGAGGTGACTTGCCTGAAGGCCCCCGGCTTTTGAACCAGAGCCAGGTAGGGACCCAGCTTCCGCCCCAGGCAGGACAGTCCTTGTGCCCTAGCCTCTCTTGGGGGCTCCAGCTCTGGAACCTGACTAGCCAGGATCCACCCAGTGGCACTGTGTGGCAGCTCTGTGCCTCTGCATCCTCGGCTGCAAAATGGGGCTGCCCAGGCTGCCCAGCTCCTGAGTGGGGCCTAGTCCTGTACTTAGCAGGCAGGATGTTTGCTCATGGGCTGGCAGAGGCCCTGAGGTGGCCCCTGGCAAGCTGGGGACAAGCCTGGGCCTCCCCAGGTCAGCCGTCCTCCTTCCATCACTGTGACTCTGGCAGGAGCATGCAGTGGGCTGCTCCAGGGCTGGAAGCCAAGGGCACAGGTGGGGAGCCCCTGAGAGCTGGGTACGGCAGGAGCACCCGCCCTTTCGGCCCCAGACCCCTGCCAAGCTGCCTGGGTGGTGGCACCAGGACACACACCTCAGCCTAGCTGTCACTGACTTAGGGCTCCCGAACCCCTTCAGTGTGCCAGTGTGGACGGCCACCGCCCACGGGACCAGCCGCCAGCCCCCAGGGGTTTAGCACTAATGCAATGCTCTGCCACCTGTGCCCAGGGACAGAGACACGACACAGACCCTGCAGGAGAGAGAGCCAGGAGAGGAAGGAGGTGCCTGAGAGAGTCGTTGAAAGACCCAGAAAAGAAAGTGAACAGAGAGCACCGGCTCCAGAATAGAGCTTCCCCCACCCAGAGACTCCTGGTTGCTTCCCGCAGGCCAGAGTGAGAACACGCCTGTGACGTCCTTCATCTTATACACGGAGACGCACGTGGTGAGGGCAGGCAGCCAGAGCCCTCACCATCAGGCCAGGCAGCCAGGGCCCTCACTGGCAGGCCAGGTAGCCAGAGCCCTCCCTGGGTCTGGGGCGCATCTAGACTCCAGGCTTTGCATGAGAGTCCCAGGGCTGGCGGGGCACGAGGCAGCTTCTAGGACATGGCAGCTGCCCTGCAGGTGACTCCCTTGTGAAATCAGATGAGAGGCAGTCACCCCAGCCCCACATCTGTTAGCTGCATGGCCCATGGTCAGTCCCTCCTGTTCTCTGAGCCTCAGTTTCCCCATCTGGAAAATGGGAACAATGTCCCACCCTCTTGGAGTGCACTTGAGGCTCATGTGTGTGGACGCTTGGCCCGTACCCAACAGAGGCAGAGCCAGAGCCGGAGCCAGAGTGCAGCCTGGGTTGTTTTTTCAGGGAAATTCCTTAGGGTCTGGGTGAGCCAGGGAAGAATTGATTTTCTTTTTTTTTCCTCTTTTTTTTTTTTGAGATGGAGTTTTGCTCTTGTTGCCCAGGCTGGAGTGCAGTGGTGTGATATCGGCTCACTGCAACCTCTGCTTCCTGGGTTCAAGTGATTCTTCTGTCTCAGCCTCTCGGGTAGCTGGGATTACAGGTGTCCACCACCACGCCCGGCTAATTTTTGTGTTTTTAGTAGAGACAGGGTTTCATCATATTGGTCAGGCTAGTTTTGAACTCCTGACCTCAGGCGATTTGCCTGCCTTAGCTTCCCAAAGTACTGGAATTACAGGTGTGAGCCACCATGCCTGGCCTAAGAGTTGCTCTTTATTTAAGTGAAGAGCGTGGTCTGGGCCAGCCTGGACCCTCTGCCCACTGACTCACAGGCAGAATTGGCAGCTGGGCTCCTGCGGGTCACTCGCTGCTCCTGCTCGCCCAACATGCACCTGCCTGCTGCCCCCGGGAGTCCTCCCACCCTCACAGGCTCCATCAGTCCCTCTTTCAGCTCCTGGTCAGCGTAGCCCAGCGCAGGTATGGGCCGGCTCTGCCGTGCCTCGTTTGTGACCGGGAACACGTGGGATCCTTCTGAGCCTCGGTTTCCTCTCACATGAAAGAGTTAAACCTGGATCCCACACAGAAGGCAGCTCTGGGGACAGACAGGGAGGGATTTCCTCCTGCAGCAGCACTCTGCCTTGGGCCTGCACCAGAGCCGGTGCCCTGAGCGACAGCAGTTATTAATGATAATATCATGAATAATAATCTGAACGTCTGTATCTCCACTCCCCGCCCATCCAGATCAGAAATTCCTGCTTGCTAGAATTCCGTGCAGACTAAGAGTCAGTTAGCCCTGACCCATGTCACTAAGGACAAAAATGCCTCTGATGTGGCTGCTGAGCGAGGTTCCAGCAGGTGGAGCGTGATGGGGAGGCAGGGCGCTGGGTGAGCAGGGGGCCGAGAGGGAGGAGTGTGCGTGGGAGGCGGCTGCAGGGCCCCCACACCGCTGGGCCCAGGTCTGACTCCAGCCAGCAGCTCTGCGCTGTCTGACTGGGGAGCTGTGGCTGGTCTGGGGAGGCCAGGGAACAAGCTGTGGGACATTGGCCATGCTGCCCACTCAGAGGTAGCAGAGGCCTAGGCCACAGGTGCAGCCACAGAGCTTCGTAGCTTCATGAGAAATAGCATGGGGCCCACAGGGCTGGCTGGACACCACTAGGGGCTGCAGTGGCCACATACTGTGTTCCCAGCCTTGAAGGAACAAACCCAAAACTCTCGCAGCCACACCATCTCTGGTCTTGGGGGCTGGAGTCTGCAGCTGCTCCCCAGACACAGCTGGGATTCCTCCCAGAGACTGCACCTCTCAGGTCCTGGTCCGACCCATGGATGAGGCCCAGCTTTGCAATCACAGACTTAGGGGGGTGCTGACGGGACAGGCAGCCACCCTTGCCCTTACTGCCCTGCTGGTGGATAGAAAGGGGACTCCCTTGCCGAGGAGGACTGGTGTTCTGATGCCTTACAAGGCTAAACTTTAAAGACCCTTCCCATAGACCCTCCCCAGAGCATTCTGGGGATCTGAGCCCACCTGTCCCCAGGGCTGCCCCCTCCCCAGGCACACAGGGGGTACCAGGACTCCCTAGCACTGGAATCTGGGCAGCAGACGGCAATGTGTGGAGAGTGAGGCCAGAGTCCTGTGCCCCGTGGGGGATGAGAGCCTTGGCTGGGCCCTCTGTCGGCAGTGCTCACTCACTGAGGGCTGCCGGGGTGGTGGGGTGGCTCCTGGGGAGAAAGCTGAGCTCATCTACTTGTGAGGCAAATGGAGAGTCAGGGGCCTGCTCAATGCTGAGCCACAAAGGGGCCTCTGGTGGAGGGGACCGGGGTCTAGGCTTGCCGAGGGTAGCCCTTCCCTGATGGGCCATCCCCAAAGCAGAGAGCTGTCATCCCCCTCTCCCCCGACATCTGCGGCAGGCGCTTCCATCACTCGCTCACGGACCACCCCCGCTGGATCCGAGAGCGCAGCCATGAGTCCTACGCCAAGAACTACTCCATGGTCTTCCCCCACGATGAGCCACTGGCTGGGCGCAACATGAGGAGAGACCCGCTGCACGAGGTAACACCCCTGCAGCTGCTGCAGGGGGTAGGTGGCCAGGCTCCGGGAAATCCTCAGGGCACTGGGGGGACGGAAATGCAAGGTGTACCCCAGCCACAGGTCAGGCGAGCTGACGAGGCATTTGTTGTTCCCCAGGTAGTAACCTGGCACCGCCAGGTGTTGGGCTCAGGGCTCAGGGCCGGGACATTGGGAAATAAAGTGCAAATGGCTCCCTCCCCCAGGGGAGCTTCTGTTCTAGCGGAGGAGCAGGAATACACACCCAGGAATTGTACCACCTACCCCCAAACGTTGCTGCAGCGCCAACAGGGCAGGGGTGCCGGGGACAGGGGCTTGGTGCGTGTGTGCAGGCAGCCACATGTGGGGGAGCAGCCAGATCACGGCATGCCCAGGAGAGGGGCTGCGGCTCATAGAGCCTGCTGTGGAGGCTCCTGTACCCTGGCGAGCTTCTACTCACCCCTTCAGCGAAACCCATTGTCAGCTGCCCTTTTTCAGGTCTGCCCCTGTGCCCTCCCCTGTGTCCCCAAAGACCCAGGAGCTCCTTCCCTGCATTACCAGCCCCTGTCTCCGTGCCTTCCCCCTCTCCCTGGCCATCTTGTGCTGGACACTTTGCTTGCTGGGAATGGGGGCTATGTCCTAGGCACTCTGGCTCCTGAGCACTGAGGTGCTTGGGGGGTGTTTGTTGAACAGATGGCTGGGCAGGGAGGCCAGAGGGCAGGCCCAGGGAGCAGGTGGCATGGCAACTGGAGAAGGGGCCTCCCTCACCTGAGACTCCAGTGCCCCAAGAGAGACCCGATATTAGCAGCACCTCCCGGGGTGAGGCTCAGAGACCCGAGTGGTCGGAGGGCTGGCTCCCAGGCTGCTCTGGGCCTCTGGCTGGGCTTGGTGGGCCAGCTATGATCTCAGGCCACACATGGCCCTGGGGGCCCCCCAGCATCCCCCCAGGCCTGTAGCTACCCCCTTGCCAGGCCTGACAGCTCAGAAGCCTCCCTGCATGAACGCGGGGTTTGCTCCCCTCACAGTCAGCTCAGACGTGTTCCTCAGAACTGAGCAGCTCTGCCGAAGAGACTTGGCAAGGTCTGAAGCGCGCCGCTGCCCCACAGGGAAACCTCCGTTCACCCACGCCCGCCGCGACTCCCTCCCACGCCGGCAGCCTTCTCCCCGCGCCTGACAGCCGCTTCCATTTGTTTTCTTTCTTTCCTTTATAAAGAGGGGAGCCTGTGCTATTTTAATGGGCCCTTGAGATGGACACTCTCCCCCCTTGGAAAAGCGGCCCATGGCATGTCCCTGTTGTTCATGGAGGGGTGGGTGGGTTTTTTGCCCTCAATTGCTGCCCCTCAGAACCCCAGACGTGCAGGGAGGACAGGCCGTGTCGTTGATGAATGCTGTGGCCTTGGGGTGCCTCATCCTTCTCGGGCTCTCGGGGGTGGAAGGGAGGGCAGGTGTGGCTGGGACAGGCCCTCGGCTGCCCACTCAGAACCAGGTGCAGCCCCCGAAGCCCTCTCAGTCCTGGGCTTGGAGCCTCCTTTCCATCGAGTGGGGTGGCCCCTGGGTAGGCCCTTCCAAACCTGAGAGTGATGATTCTTTTTTTCTTCTTCCCAAGCCACATTGATTTTTACAGAAAGCTCCCACTCTGTTTCTCTGGTGTACATTGCATTCGTTGTTGTGATTAAGTAGGCAGATCTTAAAATGAGCCATTTCATCACTCTCAGCTGCACAGTTCAGCGGCATTAAGTGCATCTGTGGTGCCGCACAGCCATTCGCAACACCCAGTTCCAGAACGTTCTCACCACCCCACAGGGAAACTGCCCCAGCCAACGGCCCTTCCTCATCTCCCCCCACCAGCCCTGGCAGCCGCGAAGCTGCTCCCCGTCTCTACAGACTTGCCTGCTCAGGTTGCTTCCAACACAGGGAATCACCCAATATGTGAAATTTTGTGTCTGGTTCATTCCCATAGCATGTTTTCAAGGTTCATACATGTCACAAAATGTGTCCAAATTTCATTCCTTTTTATGGCTGAATAATATTCCACAGTGTAGGCAGATCCGCTCATCAGCTGAGGGCCACGTGGGTTCTCGCCCACGTTGGGTGGTTGTGGATGGAGCTCTAAGAACACATGTGAACAGAATTTGTTTGCAACCTGCTCTCAGTTCTCCTGTGGGTATTTGGGGGTGGAATTGCTGGTCATATGGTGCATCTGTCTCCTAGGGCAGCCCAGCAAAAGGCCACAGGTAGGGAGGCTTACACAGATCTTTTTTTCTCACACTTCCGGAGACTGGGAGGTCCAAGATCAAGGTATCAGCCAGTAGGTTCCTGGAGAGGGTTCTCTTGGTTCACAGGCGGCCACCTTCTCCCTGACCTCCTGCAGCAGGGAGAGGGCTCGGTGTCGCCTCCTCCTCCTATAAGGGCCTCAGTCCTATGGGATTAGGACCCACCTGATGACCTCACTTAGCCTTAACCTGAAGGTCCCATCTCCAAATTCAGTCACGTCAGGGTTAGAGCTTTAACTTATGAATTTAGGGGGGATGTGATTCAGTCCATAGCAGATAGTAATTCTACAGATGGGGGTTCTCAGGGCAAGGGCAGATCAGGGCAGATAGGGGTGGGTGATAATTCTATAGATGAGCATTCTCAGGGCCAGGGGAGACCAGGGCAGACCAGGGCAGGTGGTAATTCTATAGATGAGCATTCTCGGGTGAGGGCAGACCAGGGTGGGTGGTAATTCTATAGATGAGGGTTCTCGGGTGAGGGCAGATAGCGGCAGGTGGTAATTCTACAGATGAGGGTTCTCAGGGCCAGGGCAGATAGGGGCAGGTGGTAATTCTATAGATGAGGGTTCTCGGGGCCAGGGCAGATAGGGGCAGGTGATATTCTATAGATGGGAATTCTTGGGATGAGGGCAGTTGGGGAAGGTGTTAATTCTATAGATAGGGTTATCGGGGCGAGGGCAGATCAGGGCAGGTGGTAATTCTATAGATGGGGTTTTTCCAATGAGGGAAGATCGGGGCAGTTGGCAGAGGATAATTCTGTAGATGGGGAGTCTCATGATAAGGGCAGATCGGGGCAGGCAGTAATTCCATAGATGGGTTCTCAGGGTGAAGGCAGATCCGGGCAGCTGGTAACTCTGTAGATGGGGGTTTTCCGGGTAAGGCAGTGGGGGTAGCTGCGAACACTGGGCTGGGGGCCTGGTTCCAAGAGTTGGAGCCTCCTAGCTTTCTGTGCCCTTGGGTGAAAGTGGCAGATGTGGCACTCTGCTCTGCACAGGGTTATTGGGCTGCGTGTGACAGGTGATTGTTCTCCACTCCCTCGCAGGAACTCCTTGGACAAGGCTGCGTGTTTCAGGAGCGGCACGGCTGGGAGCGACCGGGCTGGTTTCACTCCCGAGGCCCAGCTCCGGTGAGTAGCACCTGCCGGGCTGTGCTGCTGGGAGGCCCTGCCCTGTCAACCCCCGGTCCCTCCATGTGCCCTGCTTCCGCTGTTGTGATCAGGCTCAGAACCAGGTTAGCTCTTTTGCACACGGGAAGCCGAGCCCGCCGACCTGCCCCCAAGGCTTGGCGCTTCCTCTGTGAGGTTCACACAGGCCCCATTCCCCATCCGCTTCGGCCAGGCCTTCCATGGCCCAAGTGGGAAGGGCTGTGGGCAAAGCAGAAGGGGTGTCCCGTGGTGGGGAGACTGAAAGAAGACTCCCCCAGGCTGCAGGAGGAATGGAGCATCTTCTCCTAATTCTGTGCACCTATTTCTGGCCACTCTGACTGTTGGTTTCTGTCCGTAGGAGGGTAGGAGTGGGAGGGTTCGTGCACCCAGGGTGCTCGGTTTTCCAGTGGAGTTTCATGGTGTCGTGGACTCTGGGCATCCTCTGGGGCTTTCCAGGGACTTGAGTTCTCAGAGAGAGGAGCAGAGGCCATCCTGCTGTGAAACCTGGGACCCAGGCCCTCAGGAGCTGGTGACTTGAGGCTTTAAGGCCAGCCAAGCAGTAGCATTTGATCCAGATTTACAGAAATCAAAATCCCTTTCTCGGGGCTGCATCTCACAAGTCCTCTCCGTTCCACCCACCTTCCCTCCTCATGGCAACCCATAGCCTAGGTCAGGCTCTGGAGCTCCAGGGCGTCGGGAGGGGAGACGGGGCCGGAGCTGGCTGATGGGCCTCGGCTGTGCGGTCAGCATCCTCTGAGGCTCGCCGGTCATCGTCTCTTCTCCTGCTGGCCCCTAGGGACATGCAGTCCTCATGAACCCTGCAGGGAGGAGGGGTCTGGGCAGACCCTGCCTTAAAGCACAGCCCACTTCGCTCCAGGCACATCTGGCTCTGGAAGCCCCTCTCCCCTGCCCCTAGGCGAGGCGACAGCAGCGAGAGTCAGGAACACACCCCCGGTCCCAAGATGGGCAGATTTTGCACCCCACCCAGGAGCCCACCTGGGAGTCCAGGACACCTTGGCAAGGCTACAGCAGGTGTGATGTCCCTGCTGGGGAGGCAGGGGACTCCACACGGAGATGCCAGCGAAGCCTGACTCCATTCTAACCTCACACTTGGCTCCCACCTATGTGTGAAGAGGAGGTGAGGCTCGGCGGGTGGGGCTGGCAGCTCTGGGAGGTGAGAATCGCCTGCACCTTCATTCACAGCTGTGCTGTGCCAGCAGTGAGGAGGGCATATGGGGGGTTGTCTGCAGGAGCAGAGGCCGGGGAGGAGCATGGGACTGTGTGTGGGGTGTCTGAGAAAGGGGGGCAGATCCCAGGGGGGCCAAGGCGATGGTAGAGAAGCTAGACTGGATCCCACACACCTGCCTGGCTCTGTGCCACTGCCCTGCCCGGGACTTGTCTGTGCCCTTGGGCGAGATGGAACTTCTCTGTGCCTCAGTTTCCTCATCTGTAGAAAGGGGCACCCCTGTTAGGAGTGTAAGGCACTTCCCACAGGGCCTGGCCCAGAGCAGGAGCAGGGCCTGGGGTTGCCTGGGCACCGGGGGCAGCCTGGCTGACGTCCTGGGCAGCCGCCTCGCCCTGCTGTTCCCCACCTGGGGTGCATCTGGCTTCTCCTCCAGCCTCCCGGGCCCTGGCCGGGCTCTCAGACCCACCAGGCGATGCTGCTGCCTCCTCTGTGCCTCCGTTTGTCTGGACCTCGAGGGAGCCCCTGCCTGTGTGCACAACACACTCTCACTCACGGCTGGAGCTTCCCGAGGGCAGGGCCAGGCCTGACTCCTGCATCACAGCCTCAGCGGGACCCTGCTCTGGGGAGGGAAGCGGGGAGGGAGGCTGAGGACCATGTCTTTTCTTCCCAGGTCCTCGAGTACGACTACTACGGAGCTTATGGGAGTCGTGCGCACGAGGACTACGCCTACCGCAGGCTGCTGGGAGCCGAGTACACCTTCGACTTCCCGCCCCACCATGACACGGTGTGTAGCTGCTCCCCACTGCGTTGGGGCGGGGCGTCCCTCTCCCTGTCCCTCGGATGAGCCTCCTATTGGGCCGGCCCTCGGAGGGCCCTGCAGGGGCTCCCCACCCCTAGGAGTCTCTTTCGGCTCAGCATTCATGCTCTTTTTTCGACGGACTCCATTTTGAGGAGGAATCATGCGTTTTCCTCTCCCCTCTCCTCCCTCTGTACTGGGATTTTACCAGCAGCCGAGCCTGAGCGGAACTGGTGCTGCTGGGGCTGGGGTGAGGTGGGGGCTGAGGGACGGGCTGGGGCCTGGTGGGCTGCACCGCTCTCAGCCTCCACCTCCTGCTCTCCGGAGCTGCTCCGAGGCTGGCGTGAGACATGGTAGAGGAAGGGGCTCCTCCTTCTGGAAGCCATGGCAGAGCAGATGCAGGACCAGGTGGCCGGAGGCTCCCAGGCATCAAGCCCTGTACGGACCCTCCAAGGGATAAGCAGAGGGAGCCGGAGCCGGGAGGGCCGTGGCCTGGAGCCTGCCTGCTGTTCCTCTTGCTCCAAAGTGGGCAGGTGAGGCTGGTCACATGGGACACCTTGGCAGCCCGAGGACCTGGCTCCCACGTTCAGGGGGTGGAAGGGAGGAGTCTTGGGGGCCTCCTTCCCAGCAGAGGCCTGTTCCACACAGGGGCGTCCCCCAGGCAGCTGTCCTGGAGGGAGTGAGGCCAGCGTCTGCCCCGGCCTGCCCAGCCGTGTTGTAAAAGGCTTGCAGGTGGAACACAGCTGTTGTCCTGGAGCCACCCCAGGGAGACGCGTGACATCTCACGGTGAATCTGACATAGGAGCAGAGCAGAGCCGAGGCCTGAGCCCGGGGTCTCAGAGCCCAGGGACAGCTTAGGAAGCATCCATAAGGGGGTTCCTTTCTGGTGCCTCCGGGACAGTCTCAAGCCTGGCTTCAGTGGGGTCTGACCCTGAGGCCACACAGGGCCCCTTGCCTCAAAGGGCCTGGCTTGGGTTCCTTCTCTGCTGTCACTGCCTTGAACCTCTTCATGGTCTTTGAATAAGGGCCCCCCTGGGTCCCGCACCGGGTTCTGTAGCAGGTCCTGAGGGAGGAACCGTTCCTTTCCACCCTCTCCCCCGAAGCCTGCTGTGCTGGCAGGAGCATCTGTTGCAGACGTCGGAAGAGGGGCTCCTGCGGAAGGA
This sequence comes from Cheracebus regulus, assembly GCA_963574635.1. NCBI lineage: Eukaryota > Metazoa > Chordata > Mammalia > Primates > Pitheciidae > Cheracebus > Cheracebus regulus. Next base: position 183,821 of record CAUYQU010084068.1, on the reverse strand, counting down.
GGAGGCGTGTGTGCCATGCAGCGCCTGAGCAGCAGGGCCGGCGCGGTGCCTGCGTCCCTCGTGGCTGCCTCCCAGGGAGAGCTCGGGGCTCTGTCTGGCACCTCCGCACCCACAGCTTCTAAAGCTGGTGGGACTCTGGCCCTCGAGGATGTGGGAGCTCGGGGGAGATGCCAGCTTGGCTTTGTGGCTTCATCCGGCCTCCGCAAACATGCCTGAAGCCATCCTAAAGCACAAAACACATGCTTGTTCCCGGCACTGGCAGCTTCCCTGGCCCAGCTAGAGGAGCCCAGTGCGGGAGGCTGCTCAGGGTTTTGGTCGGCAGCCACGGTGGCATCAGCAAAGGTACAGCAGAAACTGACAAAAGAGTGCCCTGTCCTGCTGCCTGGCGGGGCTGGAGAAGCTGCGGAGGGCTCAGGAGGTGGACAGTACGGTGGTGTGCTGGTAACAGCCTAACAACCAGCTCTTTGGGGAGGAGGGGAGGAAGCTGGCTCTGCAGCATTGGCCCATTTCTCTGTGTAAATACTTCCTCCGTGGCCAACTTCAATCCAGTCTGCCGATGAGACATCACTGAATGTGGAGCTGGGCAGGGATCTGCATGACCAGCTGCCAGGGTCAGTGCACCCCTGCACAGCCTGGCTGGACCGTAGCTCTGCCACGGCCTGGCTGTGCCACCATCCCCGGGCTCCCTGAGTACGTGAGGGGTGATATGAGCTCCCTCGTGGAAACGCGTAGGGAGTTTGGGAGCAGAGGAAACAGCTTCCCAACACACGGCAACTGTTCAGAAGGTGGTGGTTGCTGCTGCCATGATTATTTTTTTCCGGTAATGATAATGAGGTGGGCACATCTGCTCAGCAGTGGGCAGCATGTTGGGACATGAAGGAGCAGATCAACTCGAACATACAGTGAAGAATACGAGACCCTGAAAACCTCGCCCAGGCGTTTGTAAACTGTGGGGAAGGAAATAGGGAGTGATTTTTTTTTTTAAAAAACAGCTTTAGTGAGCTCTAATTCATATGATATATAATTATTCATTTAAAGGGTAAAACTCAATGTTTCTTAGTGAGTTCACAGGGTTGTGCAACCATCACCTTGATCTAGTTTTAGAATGTTTTCATCTCCAAGCAAAAGACACCCCATACCAGTTAGCTGTCACCCCAGGCCCCACCCTATCCACAGCCCACAGCAACCCTCCTCTGCTTTCTCTCTCTCTGAAGATGTATCTAGTTTGGACATTTCACATAAGTAGAATAATAAAATAGGTGTCTTTTTGTGATTGACTTTTTTCGCTTAGCATGATATTCTCAAGGTGCATCCATGTGGTAGCATGAGTCATGTGTCAACACTTCATTCCTGTTTTTTTTTTTTTTTTTTTGATACGGAGTCTCACGCGGTCACCCAGGCTGGAGTGCAGGGGCACCATCTTGGCTCATTGCACCCTCTGCCTCCCAGGTTCAACCGATTCTCCTGTCTCAGCCTCCCGAGTAGTTGGGATTACAGGCACATGCCAGCACGCCCAGCTAATTTTTATATTTTTAGTAGAATCGGGGTTTTGCCATATTGGCTAAGCTGGTCTCGAACTCCTGACCTCAGGTGATCCACCCATGTCAGCCTCCCGAAGTGCTGGGATTACAGGCGTGAGCCACCACGCCCGGCCTCTTCATTTCTTTTTATCTCAATCGTATTCCATTGTAGGGACCCATCATATTTTACTTATCCGTTGATCGGTTGGTGGATATTGGAGTTGTTTTCACTTTTGAACTCTTATGAACAATGCTGCTGTGAACATCCATGTACCAGGTGTTGTATGCATGTATGTTTTCATTCCTCATGGGTGTGTAATTAGGCCTGGGTCCGTGGTAGCTCTGTTTCATCTTTTGAGGGAATGCCAGCTGTCCTCCAAAGTAAGTATACTATGTGACATTCCCCACCATGGTGCTGGAGAGTTCCAGTGTCTCCACATCCTCACCAACTCTTCTTATTATCTGAATTTTTGTTGTTGTTGTTGTTGTTGCCCAGGCCGGAGTGCCGTGGTGCAATATGGGCTCACTGCAACCTCCGCCTCCCAGGTTCAGGCAATTCTGCATCAGCCTCCCAAGTAGCTGGGACTACAGGCGTGCGCCACCATGCCCAGCTAATTTTTGTATTTTTAGCTGAGACGAGGTTTCATCATGTGGGCCAGGATGGTCTCAATCTCCTGACCTTAGGATCCTCTCGCCTCGGCCTCCCAAAGTGCTGGGATTACAGCTGTGAGCCACTGCGCCCCGTCACTATCTGACTTTTTGATTCCAGCCTTCCAGGTGGGTGTGAAATGGCATCTCGCTGTGGTTCAGATTCGCATTTCTATAACAGCTGTTGGTGCTGAGCATGTTCTCCTGTGCCTGTTGTCCACCGACATATATTCTGTGGGGAAATGTCTGTTCAGATCCTTTGTCCCTTTTAAAATTGGGTTATTTGTCTTTTTAGTATTGAGTTGTAAAAGTTTTTAAATATAGTTTAGATACCAGTCCCTTATCAGACCCGCAGTCTGCACAGGCATTTCCCTATCCTGTGGTTGTCATTTCACTTCCTTCATGGTATTGTTTGCAGCCCAGCTTTTAACATTTTGATGCTGCCCAATTCATCTCTATATTTTTCTTTTGTCACTTGTGTTTTTGGTGTTATATCTAAAAACCTAACCCAAGGTAAAAAAAAAAAAATTATGTTTTCTTCTAAGAATTTTATAGTCTTCGCTCTCACACTTAGGTCTAGGATCCATGAAAATTAATTTTTGTGTGTGGCATGAGGTTGGGTCCAGCCACATTCTTCTGCATGCGACTACCCAGTCACCCCAGCACTGTGTTGAAAAGATTGCTTTCCCTATGGAATTGTCTTGGCACCCTTGTTGAAAATCAATTGACTGTACAGATGAGGGCTTATTTCTGGACTTTCAGTTCTATTCCGTTGATCTGTAGGTCTGTTCTTGTTTACTACCTCACTGTCTTGATTATGTAGCTTTGAATTTTAATAGCAAGTTTGGAATCGAGAAGTGTGAATTCTGCAACTTTGTTTTCCCTTTTCAATATTGTTTTGAGTATTCTTGGCCCCTTTGAATCTCCATATGAATTTTAGGATCAGCTAGTCAACTTCTGCAAAGAAACCCACTGAGAATTTTGAAAGGAACTGTATTAGGTCTGTAGATCAATTTGGGGTATATTGTCATTTCAACAACAGTAAGTCTTTTGTTTCGTGAACATGGGATGTCTTTCCACGTATTTTGGTCTTCTTTCATTTCTTTCGAAAAAAAATATAGGTTTTAGAATATAAGATTTGGACTTTTAAATTAAATTTACTCCTCAGCATTTTATTATCTTGATGATACTATAAATATAATTTTTAAAAATTTCCTTTTGAGATTGTTCATTGCTAAATAGTTTTTTTTGTTTGTGTTTTTATACATGACTGTGTATCCTGTAACCTTGTTGAACTATTTTATTGGTTCTAACAGGTTTTTTTTTTTTTTTTTTTTTAGTGGATTCCTTAGGATTTCCTATATACAAAATCCTGCTATTGGCAAATAAGGATGTTTTTACTTCTTCTTTTCTGATCTGGATGCTGTTTATTTTTCTTTCCCTGCCTAATTGCCCTGGCTAGGGCCTCTAGTAGAATATTGAATAGAGTGGCAAGAATGGACCCCTCCGTCTTGTTCCCGATTTTTCATCATGAAATATAATGTTTGCTATGTGATTTTTTTCAGGTGTCCTTCATCAGGTGGAGGAAGTTCCCTTATGTTCCTAGTTTGTTGTGTGTTTTTATCATGAACAGGTTGATTTTGTCAAATACTTTCCTGTATCTATTGGAGGATCAGATGTTTTTTGTCCTTTGTTCTCTTAAAATGTTGCATTGCAGCAATTGATGTTTGAATGTTAAACCAACCTCACATTCCTGGGATAAATCCCATTGACCACGGTGTGTGATCTCTTTCTTATGTTGCTGGATTTGATTTGCTAGTATTTTGTTGAGGGTTTTTTTTTGTATCTATATTTGTAAGAAATATTGGTCTGTAGTTTTCTTCTATCTTTTTCTGCTTTTGGCATCACGGTAATGCTGGCCTCCTAGAGTGAATTGGCAAGTATTTCCTATTCATATTTTTTGGAAGAGTCTGGGAAAAATTGATATTAGTTCTTCTTTGACTGGTAAAATTCATCAGGGAAGCCATCTGGACTTGAGATTGTGGACAATTTTTCGATTATGAATTCAATCTCTTTTTTGTTTTAGTTCTATTGAGATTTGCCATGTCTCCATTCTGTTTCAGCCATTTGTGTGTTTCTAGGAATTTGTTCATTTCATGTCTAGTCTATTGGCACACATTTGTTCATAGAGTTCCCTCGTAATCCCTCTTATTTCTGTGGGGTAGGCGTGATATCCCCTCTTTCATTCCTCATTGTAGCACTTTGAGTTCTCTCATTTTCTCTGTCTAGCTAAAAGTTTGTCAATTTTGTTGATGTTTTCAAAAAATCAACTTTTCATCTTGCTGATTTTTTTCTATTTTCTTATTCTTATCTATTTCTGTTCTAATATTTATTACTTCATTCCTTCTGCTTGCTTTGGGTTTAATTCGCTCTTTTTCTGGTTTCTCAAAGTGGAAGATGGGGCTATTGATTTGAGATCTTCTTTTATAATACAAGCACACCCAGGCATGAATTTCCCCGTGAGCCCTGCTTTAGCTGCGTCCCGTGAGTGACTGTATGTGGTGCTTTCATTTTCATTTAACTCAGTAGCTTTGAATTCCCTTTGTGATTCTGTTCTTCAATCCAGCGGTGCTTTAGCCATGTGTTGTTTAATTTCCAGTTATTTGTGAATTTTCCAATTTTTCTTCTGCTACTGATTTCTAATTTAATTACACTGTGGTCAAAGAAGAGGCTTTGTATGATCTCACCCGGTTTGAAGGTATTGACCCTTGTGCTGTGGCCCAGTACATCATCTATCCTGGGGAACATTCCCTGTGCTTGAGAAGCAAGTGTCACAGTGTGTATCTGAGCTGTGAAGGGCTTGGTTCGGGCTGGAAGGGACGGAGGGGAGGCTCAGTACAGGTGTGTTGGAAAGAGTCCCTGTTCTCTACGTTCTCAAGGGGGAAGCACACCCCAAAGGTCCCCATGGCATTCCTACCTCCTCCCTGGAACTTTTCAGATCAAGAAGGAGTGTCTGGCCTGCAGAGGGGCTGCTGCAGTGTTTGACATGTCCTACTTCGGGAAGTTCTACCTGGTGGGGCTGGATGCGAGGGAGGCTGCCAACTGGCTCTTCACCGCGGACGTCAGCCGACCCCCAGGTATGGGGCCTGGGGTGGGGACACTTTCCTGTCACTCACGGGCACAGCCTCAGATGAACTGGCACCACCCTGTGCCCTCAGGCACCCTGAGCACACTACTCCTTGCCCTCACCTGGCCTCGGGCCCCTGTGTCCAGCCCCCTTTGCCCCATCCCAGGCCCCAGGCCCTAGGACCTCACCGCTTTCCTCCTCTCCCTCCTGCCTTCCTTCTCCCCACCTCTGCCTTCCTCTCGATTCCAGAAAGGATGTGTGGCAGCTGGCCCTCAGCCACCTCTCTCCTGGAACTGGGGGGCCCAGTCCCCCTCATACTCTCACAGGTGGGATTGCCAGAATTAAATAGAAACATAGGATGCTCAGCTACCTTTGAGTTTTGGATACATAATGGCTCATTTTTAATATAAGTATGTCCCAAGCCAAATATGGGACCTTCATCTGCTTTTTTGTCACCCACTCACCCAAAAGCACAGCATCCCCATCTTCATGAGTGTCCTAGGCTGCCAGAACAGAGTACCACAAACCTGGTGGCTTAAACAACAGCAATTTATTGTCATGGTTCTGGAAGTGGGAGGTCAAAATGGGGCTGTCTTCAGCTGATGCTCTGCAGAGGACTCTCCCTTTCTCTTCCAGCCGCTGGTGGCGGTTGGGAGCCTTGGCCTTCCTTGGCGTGCAGCTGCGTCACTGCAGTCTCTGCCTGTTGTCACATGGCTTTCTCCAGGTGTTCTCTCTCTTTTTTTTTTTTTGAGTCAGAGTCTCACTCTGTCAGTCAGGCTGGAGTGCAGTGGCATGGTCTCCACTCACCAGAAACTCCACCTCCTGGGTCCAAGTGATTCTCCTGCCTCAGCCTCCTGAGTAGCTGGGATTACAGGTGCATGCCACCATGCCCAGCTAATGTTTATATTTTTGGTAGAGATGAGGTTTCACCATGTTGGCCAGGCTGGTCTCAAACTCCTGACCTCAAGTGATCCTCCCACCTCGGCCTTCCAAAGTGCTGGGATTACAGGTGTGAGCCACCACACCCACCACGCTCAGCCATGTTATCCTCTTGTAAGGACAGCAGTGAGATTAGATGGGGACCCACGCTAATGGCCTCACTCTAACCTGATCACATCTGCAAAGATCCATTTCCAAATAGATCACAGTCCCTGTCCTGGGGTAAGGACTTTCATGTATCTTTTTGGGGGTCACAATTCAACCCCTGACATCATCTCTCCAGCTAGCCAACCAGCAAACCCCCTCTGCAGACTCCAGGCACCTGCTGCTCACACCCCGTCATCCCGCTGCCCACTCCGTCTTTCATCCACCCATCCACCAGCCCACACGTCCCTGTTTCTCCATACGTCTGTTCCCCCTTCTACTCACCCACTCCCATCCTCCCATCCATCTGCCCACCTTCCCATCTGTCCAGCCATCCTCCATCCACGAAGTAATCTGTGCCACAGACATTTATGGAGTCTTCTCTGGTCCCAGGCACAGTGCTGGGAGCCCCAAAATTGGGAGGGGGCATGAATCCTGTCTCTAGAAACTTCTCAGCATGGTGGTGGGTGGGTGGGAGGGATGGAATGGGACAGGCCAGTGCCAAGGCATTTCAGGAAGAAAGAAGCTTCCCTCCCACAAGGGTGGCGGTGATGGAACGGCCTGCCCGTGGCTAGTCCTCTCTGGGTCGTTCAGCTGAAATGGCATCCCTGGGCTGAGGGGCTCTCCAGGTCATCTCCAGAAGGGCGTCCTGTCTGGGGGTTATCCAGCCTCTGTGACGAGGAGCTGCCCCTGTGGACAGCCTGCAGGCCCTGGGGCAGCACAGACCCGGCTTCCTCCCCTTCCCACAGGCTCCACCGTGTACACGTGCATGCTCAACCAGCGTGGGGGCACCGAGAGTGACCTGACCGTCAGCCGCCTGGCACCTGGCCCCCAGGCCTCGCTGCTGGCCCCTGCCTTTGAAGGTATGGATGCCTCTGTGAGCACGGCGCTGTGACTGCGGCCTGCCCAGTGGACCAGCGGTTGAGAACAGGGCAGGACGGACGGGTTGGGCTGCGGACGGCAGCTCTGTCATTAGCTGTTGTGCCCGCTGTGGTCAGGGCTGGGAGGTTAGAGGTCTTCTTTCAAGCTAAATTTGGGCTTTGTTCAGGTGGCACTGCTGGAGCTCCAGCACTCAGTGATTGCGTCTTTGAACCTGTCCACACTGCTGCTTTTCGGAGTGGCCGCGGCGTAGGCGTGCTCAGTTTGGCTGCCCGGAACAGAGCGTGCTAACGACAGGCCGTGCCTCCCACTCAGAGCAGTCAGCTCCCTTCTGCCACTGACATCCTGGCTGGGTTGGGTTGGCTTCACAGGCCGTGTGTCCCCCAGTCTGAGGCCTGGGCCGGCACTTAGAAGATGTGTGGCTCAGGGCCCACGCTGACGCCTGACTGCCCTCGAAGTCCCTCCATGAATGCTTGCATGCCCTCAGTGACAGGTAGCTCAGTACCCTCATGCCTTGTTTGCTCAGCCCCGACTGCTACACAGAGCTGGGACCTGCCTCCTGTCCCTTCGGCCTGATCCTGTCCCTGGGTTCACACAGGAGCCGTTTGATCTCTACTCCTGTAACCCATCCCTGCAGGGATGAAGGAGCAGAGAAGGAAGATTCTCTTTCTCCAGGAAGGGGCATTGCTGCTTCTGGGACGGGGCTTGCACAGGGGAAGGTGCTGGCCGTGCAGCTCTCCGTGCTGAACCTGGGGGCAGGGGTGCAGCCAGTGGGGAGGGCTCAGCCTATTCAGAAAACCTGGCACCTCCTGGATCTTGGCCTGACTCCTGCTGCTGGCAGATGTAGTTGTTTCCTCACACGGTCACTGTCCCCCAGGGGTCCAGCTTGGGCACTGGGGGAGACAGGCAAGGGGAGAAAGGGACTCATTCATGATCCGCTCAGAACCTGCACCTGCAGCAGCAGTCCTTGAGCACTGACTGTGTGTCAGGCTCAGCATGAGGTGGCGAGGACCCAGCAAGGAACCGAACACAGAAGTTCCCGCCCATGTGGAGGTGACACCTCTCGGGGAGGAAAGAGGATTAAAAAAATAAGTGGAAGGGGTAGGGTGTGAGATGGGTCAAGAAGAAAAATGAAGACCGGAGGGGGTGGGATATTGGGGGCCAGGGTGGAAAGACAGGCTCCTCACTGCCCAGGGGGTCTTTGAAGCTGGGAGCTGGTGGGGACTCCTGGGTCTCTGGGGTGCTGCAGAAAACAGGGAGTAGTGAGGTAAGCCCTGCAGCTTCACGGCTGGGGTGGAGATGAGGCTGTGAGTGTGAGTGAGGGCTCCTATGGTGGGGATGAGGCTGTAAGTGTGAGTGAGGGCTCCTGTGGTGGGGATGAGGCTGTGAGTGTGAGTGAGGGCTCCTGTGGTGGGGATGAGGCTGTGAGTGTGAGGGCTCCTATGGTGGAGGTTGAGGCTGGGAGCATGAGTGACAGGTCCTGTGGTGAGGGATGAAGCTGTGAGTGTGAGTGAGGGTCCTATGATGAGGATGAGGCTGTGTGAGTGAGGGTCCTATGGTGAGAATGAGGCTGTGAGTGTGAGTGAGAGGTCCTATGGTAAGGATGAGGCTGTGAGTGTGAGTGACAGGTCCTGTGGTGGGCGATGGGGCTGCGATTGTGAGTGAGGGTCCTTTGCGGTGCATAGAATTGGTCCACGCTTCGCTCCTGCCGTTGGTGACGTGGAGGCTGAGCCGGAGCGCATGTGCTTCATGAATCCATCAGCTCTTCCTCATTCCCTCAGCAGTCACTGTGGTGCCGTTACTGTGTGGCAGTGCCCGGGCAGCCAGAGCCAGGAGGTGGTGAAGGAGGCCGGTGAGGCTTCAGGGTCACCCCCGTGAGCTCTATACGGAGGGTTGCAGGAAAGGTCCTGTAACACCCAGAGGGGGACGTGCACGGGGGTGGGAAAGGGCAAGGTGTTAGAGAAGGCCGTGCAAAGCCACTGAGCCGGGATAAGCAAGGCGTCCTGGAGGAGGTGGGCAGACTGAGCTTTGAAGGATGGGTAGGAGCTGCTGGCTGGAAGGATGTGGAAGTGAGAACCAGTGTGACCTGCCCTTCGCTGGTCCTCTCCAGTTCATTCACCTGAAATGGACTCCCTGAGCTGAGAGGAATGCTGCCTGTGAGCAGCTGGGTGTCAGCCCCCGGGAGTGCAGAGGCCCCGGCACAGCCCAGAGCCATAGACTCAGTGAGTCTAGCTGGGGAGACAGTAGAGGTACCAAAATGAGGACCCAGGTCACCCAAACCCTGGCCCAGGCCCTGCCACTGCCTGGCTCAGTGACCTGACTCCCTAAGCCTCAGTTTCCCCCATCTGCGAAATGGAGTGAGGAGGACCCACCTCCCTGAGCTGCTATAGAGAATTGGGTCAGAGCCCGGAGAGGCTGGGAGGCTGGGGAGCAGCTTCCCTGAGCCTCAGTTTCCCTGGCTGGGGAATGAGGCCTTGCTAGTCCCGCCTCATAAGGAGGAGCTGTCAGGAAAGTGCTTTGAACACTGAGCCATCTCCCAGTGGTTCACAGTTAGCTTTCCAGAGGATTCTGGTGGATTCCTGGAGCTGAGTGCTGGGGATTGGAGGAGTTGGTTAAGCTGGGAAGGTTGCACTTGATGGGTGTGAAGGAGTCAGTGCCATGAGTCACATCCCCCAGGGCTCTTTGGGTCCCGGGGACCACTCAACAGGAGAAGACACCATGTGGGCTTTGTTTCACTTTCAGGCTTCAAAATGGCACTGTCTGAGTTATGAATATACATGGGCATTCAGTATGCAAGCATTTAATACGTGTGCCAATTATGCATGCTGCATCAGGTCACCGTGAAGTCAAGAGAATGTGATGATTTACATGTGATCAAAGTGGCGTACAAAGCAGCTGTCAATCTTAAAAGTAATTTTAAATGATCTTTATTGATCTTTTTTGTAAGATTACAAGCAGATACACGCTCCTGGGAACCATTCCAACGATACTGAAAAGCACCAGATAAGGTGCACAGCCCTCATCAGCTCCCTCACCCAGTGTGGACGGTGCAAGCCCCCACCCACCCGCCTTCCCACTGCTCTCTGCCACGTTGGCTCAACAGACCGGGCCTGGACCTGGCCTGACCTCTGGCCCCAGGACTGGCATTTTGTTTTCAGGGAAGTTGGTCATGGATGGCCAGGCCCATAGGAGCCAGGCCCACCACTGCCATCTCCCTGGGTACCTATCGGCCTTGGTAGCTCCGATACCCTCCTAGAAGAGGCCGGGGATGGCTGCAGACTGACGGGGCCACCGAGGAGCCAGGGGCCTGAGAGTCACTCTGTGTGTGTGTGGCGGGGGGGGGAGGTGGGGTGTCTGTCTGTCATGGGGCTGAGGACGCCGTCCAGAAACAGCCCCAGCCCAGGGGTTGGGGACCCCCTTGAGGACTGGCTTCTCTCTTTGCCTTCATGCTCCGTTATGCTCATGGTGTTAAGAAGAGGGAGGGAGGGAACAGCCTGGCTGGGGCCTGCCCGGGGCCCTGAAAGGTCTCTCGTCCAAGGGGTCCCAACAGCCCTTAGGGCTGGATGTTGTAGGTCTGCTCCTTTGACAGATAAGAAAATGGAGTCTCAGAGAGGGCAGAAGTGAGGCTGAGGAGCCGCAGAGCCGCCTCTGGGCCAGGCTGACCTAGGCCTGTGTGTTCCCAAGACAGCGTCCTCCCTGGGGTGGGGGCGTCTCTGTGAGGTGTCCGCAGGGGTGTGGGTGGTTGGGGTTGGGAAGCAGGTCTTTCTCCCAACCCACGTGGCTCAGAGGACATTCTGTGCAGGGCGTGGCCTGGGGGGCCCAAGGGAGGGGCAGATCGGTCCCTGGGCTCTGTGAAGGCACAGGCCCCTGAAAGGGCATTGGTTTTCTCAGCCGGGAGACCCTTGGGCCACTGTCACTGTCGTCACCTCCTGGGCCCTGAAATCCTGATCTCAGGCCAGTCCTTCTCTTCCAGGGGACGGTTACTACCTGGCTGTGGGCGGGGCCGTGGCCCAGCATAACTGGTCCCACATCACCACGGTGCTACAGGACCGCAAGTTCCGGTGCCAGCTCATCGACAGCTCCGAGGACCTGGGCATGATCAGCATTCAGGGCCCAGCCAGGTGAGAGGACAGGGAGGCTGCCCCTGGGCGCACCTGCTCCCTGGAGCCAGGCCCTCCCACGGGCCCTTGGGCAGAACCGCTTATCCAGCATGGGACATTCTGAATAGTTAACCGCTCTGGTAAACCCAGAGACGCCACCCTGAATAAATAATCTACAAGGCCCAGAAATGCAGATAAGCCCGTAATACGAGTCAGACTGAACTTCACAGCTGTCCAGTCACTCAGGATCCCAGAGGGGAGGGCGGCCTCATCGCCAGTGCGGTTAAGAAATTACCGTCCTCCATCCTGGAGTGGGCAGAACCAGGCCAGGCTTCGCCCTGCTACCTGGGCAGAATAATTTCCTTCACTGAGGGGTCCTTGCTCCTCCCTAAACACCTCCCATGACAAGGTCTCTGTGTGGCTTATCCATGCATGAATTAATTCCTTCTGCAAACACTTGCTGGCTGTGTTCCCACCCGTGAGAAGGCAGGAGCTGAGGAGATGCTCAGATGCTGGCTCTTGCACGCGGCCACTGAAGGGTCTTGGGCAAAAGGACGGCTGAGCAGATGTGCACCTCGGAAAGAGCCCTCTGATTATGTTTCGGAGAAGGGACTGGGGTAGGGGGAACAGGAGAAGGGCAGTTGTGTCAGCAGCCAGCATCGCTCCTGTGACCTGCCAGGCCTGAGCCGACATGTCCCGTCCCCACAGTAGCCCTTTGAGGTGGACATAATTGTTCTTATTTTTACTCATGCAGAAACTGAGGGACAGAGAGGTAGAGACACTTGCCCATGGTCACACAGCTGGTCCGTGCCAGGGCTGATGGGGATGCAGCCCCTTGGGCTCTGAAGCCCGCCCCCGCCGCTCACTGCTACCCTCTTTCAAGAGTTAAAAACCCTCTGTGAGAAGATGGCCTAGTCTAGGCCTTCCACTGTTGACACCCCGGGGCTCAGGGTCCAGGACACTTATCTCAGCACTCCCTGCTGTCACATCTGCCTTGGGGCTGGGCAGGGTGGCTCTGCTGGACCCGGCAGGAGGAAGAGGCATGAGATGAGGGCACTACTTCCGGGGACGTGGAGGGTGTCAGAGGGGTGATCTATCTCTGGAAAATGATGGGGGCAGCTTCGGGGAGAGGACGGGAAAGGAGCAGAGGAGAGGTGGGGAGGGCTGGGGGGGGGAGACGTGCCTTCAGCCTGAAGGTCGCCGAGGTGAGCAGTTTGAGGTAGCACGGCTGTGCCCAGGTGATAGCCTGTGAGCCTGCGGTTCTGCCGAGACCTCTGGCTGGAGTGCCCAGACCCTGCCACGGGGTCGTTTTCCCTGGCACCCCCTGCCGAGTCCTGGGCCAGTGGCTCCCCTCTCAGGCTGCGAGTGACTGTGCTGTGGCTGTCTGTGTGTTTGCGCTGCAGTGCTCAGAGGCACACGGTACACGCGAGAGTGCTGAGCGAAGGGATGGAACGGGAGAGGTCAAGTGATTTAACATGAGCCGGCTTCTGCCACGGGTTTCACTTGAGGCTGCCAATAGAAACCAGCGTGCATTCAGGAGATGTTTGGGCAGACCCTGCAGGAAATGAGTGACCCAGCCTCGGCGCTCTCTTGGGGGACTGCTCCCGACAGCGGCAACAGCAAGTTGCCACTTTGTCTGAGGTGCCTGTTTGCCTGAGGCACGCATCGAGGCTGGGATAGAGCCCGGTAAGAGCCGTCTCAGAGGGCAGCAGTATGAGGTCCCGGAGGCCTGGCGGCTGCCCCTCTGAGGGAGGGGTGCTGAGCAGAGGGGGAGCATGGTCGGCCTTGGGCTTTGGTGAGGGGGTCTCTGCTGCTGGGCCAGCAGGCCGGAGGCCAACAGGCCTGTGAGGAGCCTCAGGCCAGGCAAGGCAGGGATGTCCAGGGGCGAGCAATGACCTGAGTCCGTACGGCTCACAGGCGAGGGTTTGGAGTTGTGGTGGTTCCCAGGGACTGGGCAAGATGGGGTGTGCTGGGAGCCTCAGGGGGAGGGGAGGAGAGGGGACAGACAGCTTCCGTGTGCATGAGGAGGAGTGGAGAGTGCCGGTGCCGTGATGGGGAAGGGGCTGGGATGCCGCGGAATCATGCAGCCCCCGCCTGGCCCACAGGCAGCGCACTGCTTCCTGCTTTTCACCCCTCGCCTGGGGGACCCCACCCTCCGCATCTCTGGGGTGGAGGAAGGGGCGTCAAGGCCCGGCCGTTGGAATCCTCCGCCTTCATCGCCACGCCAGCCTTGGACTGGGGCTATTTTTAGTGTGGGGGAGGCAGGTGGGGCGTGAGGGAGGGGGCCAGACAGACAGATCAAGGTACAGCCCGGGGGCGCCCAGCCTCATTATAAGCTGCTCCAGGAGGCTGCGGGGGAGGCAGCCAGGGCGGGAGAGGAGCTCACTGCCTCCTGGTAATTTCTTAACTTTCTCCTCCAAAATGTCCTCTAGCTTTCAACTATAACACCAAGTTTCTTAGACGAATGATAGTACTGGTGTTGCCGAGGAGGGCTGCACGTTCAGAGTTGTTATTCGGGACGTCCTCCGCATGCCTGCTGCACCAGGGAGCAGGGACTGTGCGAGCTGCTGCCCCATGGAACTTTCCGGAAATGCTCCGTAACCGAGCGGTCCAACAGGCAGCCACTGAGCCCTGTGTGGCCACTGAGCCTTGATATGTGGCTAGTGGGACTGCATTTTTAAGACTAGTGAATGTGAACTCAAATAGCCTCACATGCTAGTGGAGGCTGGGCACGGTGGCTCATGCCTGCAACCCCAGCACTTTCGGAGGCCAAGGCGGTAAGATCACTTGAGTCCAGGAGTTCAAGATCAGTCTGAGCAACATAACAAGACTCTGTCTTAAAAACATTTTTGTTTTCAATTAGCTGGGCATGGTGGTGTATACCTGTTGTCCCAGCTCCTCGGGAGCCCATTGTAGGACGATCGCTTGAGCCCAGGAGGTCAAGGCTGCAGTGAGTTGTGATTGCACTCAAGCCTGGGTGACAGAGCATGACCTTGTCTCAAATCAAAATGAAACAAAACAAACCAAAACCAATATCCTTGCATGGCTGGGAGAGACGGTGTTGGGCCGCCCAGAAGTGGCCCTTGCTGTGGCCATGGTTCACACCAGGGGCTTTGCATGTGCTTTCTTGCTGGCTCCTCACGACGGCCCATGGGCCCACAGATGAGGGACTGGGGCTTGGAAGGGGTGAGGGGTGAGTACGGAGCCTGGGACTAGAACCGGGGCCTCTGACTGGGAAGCTCACGGACCCCTGGAGCTGGGCTTCCCCTGAGGTTGCTGAGCCCACAGCCTGGGTCAGAGCCCTTCCAAGCCTTGGACCAGGCGGCAGCTCCAGGCTTCTGGCCCAGGTCCTTTCTGTGTGGCTGCTGCTCAAGGCTGCAGACAGCATATGCTCCTCAGGTCTGAGGCGCTGCTGCCATTCTTCAGGGCTTGGCACCACGTGGGTGCTGGGTGGTTACATAAGGGTTTTGGCCAACTGCACCACAGCTGAGCACCTCAGGCTGACGTGGGTGGTGGCTCCCAGCACCATGACGATCGAGATTAGGGTCAGCAGCACTTCTGGGTAGCCCACCCTGCAGTCTCAACACCTGCTGGGACCCCAGAGGGGCAGAAGTGGGGGATCATCTCCTAGCAATATGGGCCTCACCCTGCTGTGCCAAGCCAGGGTGTTCACAGTCAGTCCTATTTACTGAGAGCCTTCTCTGTGCCAGGCACATTGGGATGGGGGACTCTGTTGGCAAGGAGCTCCTGGGGGTGGGTGCATTGGGGGAGGGTACGACCAATGTGAGAGGCACCCTGGCAGGATACTGTGGGAACTTGGACAAGCAGTGCCTGACCAAGACCTAGGGAGTCAGGGAGGGCTTCTGGAGGAGGTGACAGCTGAGCCAAGAGCCCAAGGATGACGAAGGGTTAAATGGGAACAGGGGAAGTGGTGAGAATGTAGGAGCGCACAAGAGGGCTAGACCTGGAGGGGTCAAATGAGCACGGTGCCCAGGAGGTAAGGCTTCCTTGGAGACTGTGGGCGTCAGCCCCAGTGAGGTCTCTGGTACTTGGGCAAGTGTGAGGGTGGATGTGAGGCTGGGCACTGTGGAGCGGGGCAAGTGGGGCGCGAACCCCCTCCCTCGCAGAGCTTATAAACTAGGGGGGGATCCAGCAAGTCTGTGCAAACTGTCGAGTATGGACCCAGCGTCCAGTGCTCAGAAACGTTCCCCGGCCCCCGCAGCACTCGGGTGTGGCCCTGCCCTCGGTAGGTGACAGTCCCCTAGGAGGTAGCAATGGCTCTGTTTGTCCCCTCGGGTAGGTGATGGTCACCTAGGAGGTCAAAATGGCTCTTAGCACCTGCTGGGTGCCAAGCCCAGCTCTCTGCGCCCTCCAGGTCTGCAGCCTCAGTGTCTCACATCCACATCAGACAGGACTTGGGGGCCGAGGTGCCTGGTTGGAGGGTTAGGTCGGGGAACAGAGTGGGGTGGTGTCTGGGAAGAGCCCCTTCTGCAGAGGACTGGGAGGAGGCCGGAAGCTGCTCCAATCCGCCTCAGGCTTGGGCAAGT
This sequence comes from Cheracebus regulus, assembly GCA_963574635.1. NCBI lineage: Eukaryota > Metazoa > Chordata > Mammalia > Primates > Pitheciidae > Cheracebus > Cheracebus regulus. The sequence continues at coordinate 167,917 of CAUYQU010084068.1, read as the reverse complement.
TACTCTGCTCTTCTGTGCAGCACTGAGGCTGCCAGAGCCAGCCCCTCTCTCGGCCGTGGTTACTGAAGCAGCAGCTGGGGCCCTCTGGCCTCTGAAGAGTTAGGAACCTGGAGGGGCCTGGGAATATGGATGCCCAGATGCTCTGCTCCTCCTGGCCTGTGGGCTTCAGGGGCATTCTCTGGTTAGATACCCACTTCGGCCTCAGCTCCCCACCTAAGACTCGAGGCTCCCACAGGAGCTGTCTCCAGGTCTGGCCTCCCTCCCTGAGCAGTCCTGCTGGCCCTGGTGTTACCCCGCTGGAAGGTGACTGTCCTATGTGCATTTGGAGTGTACATCTGTCTTGGTGTATTTTGTCTGAATCCATGTTTATTGTCATCTGCCCCGTGAGGACAGGGACTTGTCCCACTAATGGTGGGTCCCCGGGGCCTTTCCTGCCCAGGTCCCACTGTGAGCACTTGCTGACTGACCGACTTCGCTCTTGCCTGCAGCCGGGCCATCCTGCAGGAGGTACTGGATGCAGACCTGAGCAACGACGCCTTCCCTTTCTCCACTCACAAGCTGGTGACAGCCGCCGGGCACCTGGTAGGTTCCAGCTGGCCACATCCCCTGAGTTGCGGGTGGCAGCATGCTGTGAGGAGCACGCTGGGGGATCTGGGGGTTGGGGGATCTCAGGCAGATTCCTTTACCCCCCTGGGCCTCGGTCCCCAACTGTGAGGAGGGGACAGTGGGATGAGGCGACCCTCCCACAGGCTGTTGGGAGCATGGAGAGGTCATAGGGACCAAAGTCACAGCATCTTCCATCCTTCCCTGTGCCTGGTGCACGCCAGGGACTCAGTCCCAGGGAAGGCAGCCTTGGCTCATTGCCTCCGTCCCCACTTACTGTGTCCCCTCCTAAAAGGCATGGGGCAGCCCCCCCGAGGCGGAGTGACCCCCTGGAAACAGGAGGGCCTGGCTTGGCTGAGCAGTACCTGGCTCCGGAGCTCTCTGTGTGGCAGCCCGCCAGCTGCCATCGTGGGTGTGGAGGAGGGGCTGCTCAGGTGGGAGCACAGCCAGTTCCCGAAGAGCATCCCACACATCCCCCACCAGCATGAGAAAGTCCCTATCTGGGGGACCAGGGCCTGTCCCTTCTGAGATGGTGGCGGTGTCAGGTGCCAGGACTCTGTGGGACCCAGCCCTAGGCAGGAGGCTCCCTCAGAGACCAGGGTTGGGGCCCAGGTTCTATTCTGGGCCAGCACGTCCGTCTTCTGGGCTTCATTTCCTTGTTGGAAAACAGGCATCTCGGCATCTGCTTTGACTTCTCAAGGCTGAGATGAGGCGTTGATGGTAAACATAGCAGCCCCCGTGTGCCGGGGACCTCCTGTGTGCCAGGGACCTTCTGTGTGCCAGACGCTGTTCCGAGAACATCACAGCACATTTCCCCATGTAATCCCTGCTGCAGCGTGGAAGGCTCTGTTACAGGGTCTCCCAACCTCAGCACACCTGACATTTTGGAACAGATCCTTTCTGCTGTGGGGCCCTCCTGTGTGACGCAGGTGTGTGGCAGCCTCCTGGCTGCTGCCCGCTTGGTGCCAGTGGCACTCACCGTTGTGACAGCCACAAGTGTGTCCAGACATGGCCAAGTGTCTGCTGGGGGCAGGATCGCCTGTTGAGAACCTCGGTGCATGACCACCCTGCCTATTTGCAGGGGTGTAAGCCACGGGGCAGCCGGGCCTGCAGAGCCCTCCACGGTTCGGGCTGAAGAGATGTTGCCCCACGTGACGGATGTTGCCCAGATGGAGCTCAGGGGCTGGATGGGCCAGGCTGCGCAGGGCCACCTGGCTAAAGAAACCCCGAAAGCCCCCCAAATATGTCAGTGACATGGATGTGGCCTTCAGGAGGGGGGGGCAGGTGCATGGCCACATTTGGAGACAGCTCCCCGTCTCTCCTTCCTGTATGTTCATCTGGGGTTCGGGTGGGGAAAATACTGAGGACGGTTGGGGAGGAGCGAGATCCTGGCCTGCAGAAGGACTAGAGGTCCTGGGGGACAAATCTGGGTTCTATTAGCGGATAAACAATGTGGCGATGACGGTCAGGGAGGAGACGGCCCGAGGCTAGGGAGATCCTGGTGGCTCTGCGCCCACCTCCCCTCTCCAGAGGCTGCATGGGGCCAGGAAACAGGGCCAGCCGTGTCTAGCTCGCTTCCTGCCTCTGTGGTGCAAAGCTGCCTACTGGGACCAGAGAGGGTGGGCGCACAGAGAGAGCAGCACAGCTGCAGCCAGGCCGCACGGCCTCCAGACGGCTCAGCTCCAGCTCCAGCAGGCCGGCTGTGGGGCCCATGCAGCATCCAGCTTTGTCTGGGGCTGGGCTCTGGTTTGCAGAAGGGGAGGGAGCTGCGGCTTCTCTCACCTTGCTGAGACTTGGCATAGGTGCTGCCTCTGTGTGGTTTGGCTGCAGGAGGGGGAGACCACCAGGTGGGAACACGTCCCTACCGTCTGAGGCCCAGCAGCCTCGCCTTCCACCCACGCGGCCATGCAGCAAGCTACCAGGGCTTGTTCTCAGACCGGACAGGTGGCTCCCGCTCCCTCCCCTCCCCTCCCCTCCCCTCCCCCTCCTCTGGGGTGGCCCTTTCCTGGCCCTGGTGGCTTCCCCAGGCCTGGGCAGTGGCTGCCTGGGGCCACCTCCATCTGTGTGGCCTCAAAGCCAGGCCAGGCCAGGTGTTCGCTGAGCTGACACAAAGAAAGACCCTGCTTCCAGGATGACGTGCCCCAGAGGAACAGGCCAGGCCAGACACAGCGTGGGGGTGCAGAGACGGACACAGGGGCCGCTTGTCCCCACAGTCTCCTGCTCACCATGTAAAAAGCACATGACGGCTGTATGTATAAAATACTCATGGCTCAGTTTCCCACCGTAACTGCACATGGGTTCCAGGGCCCGAGTGCCAGCCTCACTTCCAGTAAGCCCACCTCGGGCACGGCCCTCGGCCCCTCAGAACAAGGATGTTGGGTCTGTAGGTCTCTGGGCTGCTGCACGAAGCTCGTCTGGCTGGGACACGGTGGTCAGCGGCATCTCAGAGGACTGGGGGGAACGTTCATAGCCTGCCAGTGAGTTAACAAAAACCCTCTAATCCCATCCCCAGGGAAACCTCGGTTGACGGTGGAGTGCATCGCCCGCCATCTTCTTTCCGTCGTCTGTGTCTGGCTGTGGATTTTAAAACATACTCAGGGCGTCCTGTGACATTGTGCATGTGGCTTTATTCTCTCGAGTGCTGTGGCTATTCTCCTGTCCTTTTAATGTTCCCCAAGCACCACTTGGAACGCCCTCAGCTGCGTCACCCGTGCCCTGACCATGGATTTCACGCCGGGTCCATCTCTTTGCTTTGGAAGTGGCCCCTGGAGGAGCGTCCCTTGAACACCGTCCTCCCAGTAGACCCAGACTATTGGGCTGAGAGAGAGGGCTGGGCCCCCAGGTCAGAGGTGTGTGCGGCTGGCGGCCCCGCCTTGAGGGCTGCTGTGTGCCACGTTCTTCTCTGTCCTTGGCCCCTCGCTTGCCCAGTGTTGCCCTAGGTTTCGGAGAGCAGCGCAGTGCTTTCTAGGCTGGGGTCCCCGGCTGAGCGATGGGTGGGAGGGGACACAGGGGAGGCGGGATGTGTGTCAGCTGGCGTGCGGATTGTGGGGGCCCAGGAAAACAGGTGACGGGGAGGTGCTGCACATGCGTAAGGAGGCCTAGCTGCCTGGAAACAGGCTGCCCACTGGCCGTGGGGAGTCTCCATGGCGTACCTCCTGGCACCGTCGGCTCACGATGGGCCACTTGGGACTCTCAGCCAGGCACTAGCGTTTCTGAGTGCTGTGCTTCTTGCCCGGTTCCTCCGCCGGTGCTGGGGGGCTCTGGAGTGGACCCTGGGCATGCTGCCTGGGAGCCTGCTGGGTGCTGGATGGGGATGTGAAGATGTGGCTTCTGCCCTCTTCCTCAGATCCCGAGTGAGGTTCAGGCCCAGGAAGGGAACTGCAGCCACAGCCTAGCCGGTACTGGAGAGAGGTCCTGGGCAGGGTGAGTGGTAACCACAGGCCAAGGAGTTCTCAGGGAACCGAGAATCCCCAAAAGTGCTTACAGAGAGCTGAGTGCTGGCAGGAGACAGACAGGGTGGGGCGAGGCCCAGGGGTCCCGTGTTGGCAGGAGACAGACAGGGTGGGGAGAGGCCCAGGGGGAGACAGACAGGGTGGGGCAAGGCCCAGGGGTCCCGTGTTGGCAGGAGACAGTGTGGGGCGAGGCCCAGGTGTCTCACCTTTTGGCTGGGAACAAAGTGCGGGCCGTGTTAGGGGGGGCTCTGCCCTGGGACTGACCCCAGGGGCCTGTGGATGAGCCAGGAGCCCACATCAGCTGTCCCTGCTCTACCCGCCACCCGCCAGCATTCTCCCCATCCCTGCGGTCCCCATACCAACACCTCCCAGCCCCGTGGCAGGACCAGGGCAGCAGATGCCCCCAATGCTGAGGGCAGGCTTCCGTCTCCCCACGGCACTGGCTGTCAGCATGGACAATCTCCTGGCCGGGGACAGCTGGTGCCCCAGGGCCACCCTCCTTAGGAGGACACATGGCATTAGAGCATACAGATTTGCTGTCACTTGGGCTAAGTGGCTGGCTGTGGGGTCCTTCCCATGCTCATGTTCTTGGAGTCCATGGGGCCCGTAGGAGGCAGGCTGAGGGGTGAGCTGGGCTGAGCTGGGGCTAACCATCTTCACCTAGAGACCCTGGTGCCCAGCACTGAGCGCAGCCCACTGGCTCCTCCTGGCTCTTCTCCCTCCTTGTCCTCCCTGCAGCTCTCTGCAGTGGCCAGGCTGGGCCCGGCGGTCAGGTCTGCATGTGTCTGGAGGACCACTCCTGCCCTCAGGGCTTGAAGTTGCTGGGTGGCCGGTGGGTCCAGCTCCCATGAGAAGGGGCCAGGACTTGAAGGACTGGGCACCACTGAGGGTGTGGAAGACGGAGCAGCGGCAGATCCCATCCTCAGGGACCACTGCCTTCTCTTGAGAGCCCTGGGGAGGTGGGGCCAGGAGAGCAGAGGTGTTGGGTCCTTGCTGTCAATGTTGTGGTTTTTGCTGACCTGGGAACTGTCCCTCAAGTGGCCAGGGCCACACATTCCCAGGTGGCCCCAGCCTGGGACACAGTGGCTTCCCCGTTTCTTGTCCATCAAGATGGGTGGGGGTTCAGCCACTGGCCACAGCCAGCTACCCCTGTGGGGGCCTCACAGGCAGGTGGGCGATGGGAGTTGGGTCAGCCACAGACATTGGGGGGTTTGGGACAGAAGCTTCTGTGTGACCCTGAAGGCTCCGTGGAGCTCAGGCCGGACACCTGGCTTCCCGTCCTGCCCAGTCCTTCTGTGGGGCGCCTCTCTGGGCCTCAGTGTCCCCACCTATAGCACGAAGTCTAGCACAATGTCTAAAATTCTTTCCGGGTCATTCCATAAGTCTGTCCAGACATTCTGGAGTCTCTGAATCCAGGGAGAATTTCATTCTCCTAAATAATATCTTGTGCTGGCTTAAAAATGTGTTGATGACATATCCCTCAACGTGAAGAAACGCTGGGCTGGAGCGTGGGGCTGAGCCAAGGATGTATAGGGGATCGATTGGATTCCAGCCAAGCAGATGCGGGAGAGGAATGTGTGTGCTGCACACTCAGCAGAACCTCTGGGTGGGAAGCAGACGTGAGGGCCGACGAAGGCAAGGGCCAGAGCTGCAGACCCAGGCCCTGGGCATGAGCGTGGGCGCCTGCCACTGCCCAAAGACCCTCCTCGCCAGCAGACGCCTTGGGCGTGATTCCCAGCTGAGCGCTGCTGCTGCTCTGTGTGATTCTTCTCTGAGAGGCTGGGATCTGACCCAGGCTGCCACGATCCCTGGACTGCTAGAGGAACAAGCAGGGTGGGGAGAAGTTATTGTTCACTCTGCAGCCAGCAGACCAGCTGTCCTTGCTCCCCAGATATCTGCCTCCAGGCCAGCAAGTTTCCCCGGGGGCAGTGCTCTCCCTGCGTGTCTCCCGGAGCTCTGCTCGGCCGGACACAGCATTCCCAGAGCCCCCGCTGAGGCCGGGCCCCGCTGCAAAGCAGCAGTGCTGTGCTGGGAGCCCTCCTCGGGGCACGGCAATAAAGTGATTTTCTCTGAAAATTAATTTCAGCTCAAAAGGAAATTGAATCTCTTTTCCTGACAGTGAGAAGGTCCTCATCGAGGCGCTGTTAGGATTCGATTAGTTCAGGATGGAGCCGTTCTGCACCCGCACGCATTAGATAACCATGACATTCCAGTCAGAGACCAACTGGGGGCCAGCCTCTGCCTGAAAACTCGCTTTATAGAACCTGTGCAGATCGGCTGAGGTCTTAGACAGATGCCTGGTGTCACGGGCAGGTTCCCCACTGCAGCCCAGAGAGACCCGCAGGCAGGGGCACAGTGTTCCTGGTCAAGAGTCAGGCTGCTGCCATGAAAGTGTTAAGGGGGCCGGGCGCTGTGGCTCACGCCTGTAATCCCAGCAGTTTGGGAGGCTGAGGCAGGCAGATCACCTGAGTCGGGAGTTTGAGACCAGCCTGACCAACACTACAAAACTCCATCTCTATTAAAAACACGAAATTAGCCAGGCTTGGTGGTGCATGCCTGTAGTCCCAGCTACTCAGGAGGCCGAGGCAGGAGAATCGCTTGAACTCAGGAGGTGGAGGTTGCACTGAGCTGAGATGGCACCACTGCGCTCCAGTCTGGGCAATAGGAGCGAGACTCAATCTAAAAAGAAAAGAAAAAAGATGGAAGGGAATGAGGGAAGGAGGAAGGGAGGGAGGGAGGAAAGGGTGGAGTGCCTGGTGCCCTAGGGGAGGTTGGAACGAGGTTGTTTGTGGAGGTAGGTGGTTGGAAGCTTTGTCCTGCCCTGGGTTTGCTGCTTCTGTCTGGGGCAAGTGACCTTCGGCAGAACCAGCGCAGAGGGCCCTGAGTGCGGGCCTCGGAGGCGTGATCTGTTCCAGGTTCTCATCTTCCCCTTGTAGGGAAAGAAAAAGGTGTGATCCCTCTCCTCACCCATCATCCAGGGCTGGGCGACAGCCCTGTAACAAAAGACAGGTTAACAGGAGAAAAGCACACCAGATGTATTTAATCAAAGCTTGATGTAGCATGGGAGCGATCGGAACGGGAGACCCAGAGGCCTGGGGAAGACAGTTCCGGTGCTTAGGGTCGGTGAGGAGCGGGCAGCATGTGGACGGGTGTGGGGAGGACTTTGGGGAGGCCCGGCAAGGCCGGCTGTGCAGGTCCCCCTCGGCCTCTCCTCGCAGTGCCCCTCACTCCCAGGCACGGGGCAGGACCCCGGAGCGAGGGTCTTATGACCCACAGTCAGACAAGGTGGGCAGAGAACATCTTCATGGCCAGCTCGTCCACAGAAAGGCAGGGAGGGTTCGAGTTACGTTTCTAGGTATCATGGCTGGTTTTCGGTGGGAGGGGCTCTACTGTCTGTGACCCACCTGGGGAAAGAGGAATTCTGGCTTCTGTGACTTGGTGCAGGGGAGAAAGAGGGCGGGAGACAGGAGGGGAGGAGGAGGTCAGAGAGAGGCTTGGGCTGCCCCGGAGGCCTGGTCTCCTTTAGTCCCGAGTTCTCACGCCAGGCGCCCTGCTTGGGGGGATCGTGGTCTGAGCCCTAGCGCCCTTGCAGCAGGTGAGCCTCCAGCCTGCTGGCCACGGTGTGGATGCTGGTGGGAATGGGTCCCAGTGCTGTGTGGGCCAGGGCGGGAGGCCCCTGCACCCGCCTGTGGATTGGGTGTGCCACCTGAGTGGCCTGAAAGCAACAGGACAGGCAGGGCAGGGGTCTCTCACCCCTGGGGACCAGTGGCATCCTGCAGAACTCCCTCCTGGCCTGCAGGGGTCTGACATCCAGAACCCTCCAAAAAGAGTGTCCTCAGGCCAATTTGGAATGAGAGCCACGGTGATAGTAGCGACGTCTGCCTAAGTATGGGGGACCCGGCGGGCCTCAGCCTCACCCGGCGTGATCTCTTTCCACAGAGGGGTCCTCTCTCACTGCAACCTGCAGCCCGGGAGTCTGAGCCCCAGCAGAGGCCACCACTGGCAGGTGGCTCTGCTGGCTTTAGGAGTCGTTCCCCTCCTCTCCAGGATGACTGGCTGGAACAGCGCCTGACCACTGGGAAGGCGAGCACCAGGCAGCCCTGTGGGTCCTGAGTTCTCGCCCCCAGCCAGGGCCAAGCAGGAAGGGGACTCGGCTCCCAGCAGGGTCCACTCGGTCACGAAGGACCCCTGCTCCAATACTTTATTTGCAGAACTCAATCTGCTGATCACAGATGTGTCACTCCAGGGGACTGATTAGTTCCATGGGTGGAGGGGTCCCCTTTTGCCCCGCCCTTCATGGGTTTGATTCCAAAGCGCCTATTCCTGACCAGGAGGCAGAGTTCGCCTCGCCTTGGTCTTCCTCCCAGCTCGACCCCCACCTGGCCAAGTATCTGCTCTGGTCTGACCCTCAAGCCGAACCCAGGTGAGGTCAGGGGTCCAGGCTTGAAGGTACTGGACGTTGAAGTGCATCCTCTGCAGATTCTTCCAACAAGAGCCGTGCATAATAAGCTCTGAGGACGCTGTCGGTCCACCTCACCCCTCTCACCCCCGGAGGAGGTGGGTTTCTAGGCTGACAGTTATGCCTGAAGCTCTGTGCTTTGAAGATACTGTTCTATAGTAGGACAGCATTGACTAGCGCCGCACCAAGGGGTGGTTTCAGGGTTTCAGGCCTCTCTCTCTCTGTCTATGTATGTATTTATTTGTACTCTGTTGCCCAGGCTGGAGTACAGTGGGGCAATCTTGGCTCACTACAGCCTCCGCCACCCGGGTTCAAGCAGTTCTCCTGCCTCAGCCTCCCGACTAGCTGGGATTACAGGCACCCACCACCACACCTGGCTAAGTTTTGTATTTTTAGTAGAGACAGGGTTCTGCCGTGCTGGCCAGGCTGGTCCTGAACTCCTGGCCTCAAGTGATCTGCCTGCCTCGGCCTCCCAGAGTGCTGGGATTACAGGAGTGAGCCACTGTGCTCGGCCTCTCTCTGCCTTTTCTTTCCCTCTTTCTCTTTCGTTTCTCCCTCCTATCCTCCCCACCCACCCCCTCTGCGCCCTGCCCACTCTGATGCCTGCCCAGAACCCAGTGTTTTCCACCCAGGGATCCACTGGCATTTATCCCATTTGGTACCATTGTGCTTCCTGCAGTCTGACAGCTCATGCCTGACCATCTTCACTTCTGGAAATTTCTCTGCTGTTACCTTCTTCAATACTGCCTTTCCTGGGTCTCTGGTATCTCCGTGACCTGTTGGTGTGGTCCGGGCCACTCCCTCACATTCCCGGCATTCCTGTCTCTGTGTCTGCAGGCCCTGCTTCCCCTGGCTTCTCGGTTCCTGGAGCCCAGGATGTCTAGAAAGTGCCGGTCACTTAGTCCCTAGCCTCAGTTTCCCAGGAAGAAAAGGAGTTGCTTTGTTGGTTGGTGTGTTAAAGTGTTAAGTATGTTCATGTTGTTGTGAAACGAACCTCCAGAATGTCCTCATTTAGTGAAACGGAAGCTCTGTCCCATTGAAGGACTCCCTTCCCCTCTCCCCAGCCCCCGCGCCCTGCATTCTGCTCTCGATGTCTATGAATCTGGTGACTCTAGGGACCTCATGTGAGTGGACTCAGACAGGATTTGTCCTTTTGTAACTGGCTTCCGTCACTCAGGATGATGTGTTATAATGTGTTCGCCCATATTCTGGTATGCATCTGAATTTCCTCCCCTTTTAAGGTGTGCATAGAACACATTTTGTCAGTACATCATCTGGTTTTTGGTGGTTTTTCTTGTTGTTTTTTCTGAGACAGGGTCTTACTCTGTCACCCAGGCTGGAGTGCAGTGGTGCGATCTCAGGTCACTGCCTTAACCTCCTGGGCTCACATGATCCTCCCCCTTCAGCCTCCCAAGTAGCTGGGACTACAGGCACAAGCCACCACACCCAGCTATCTTTAAACTTTTTTTTTTTTTTTGGTAGAGGCAGGGCCTCCCTATGTTGTCCAGGTGGACCTCAGACTCCTGGGCTCAAGCAGTCCTCTTTCCTCGGCCTCCCCAAGTACCGGGATTACAGGTATGAGCCACCATGCCTGGCTTTTTCATCCTCTGTTGATAGACACTTGGGTTGTGTCTACCCCTTGGCTATTGTGAATAACCCTGTGCACATGAGTGTGCAAATACCTCTTCAAATCCCTTTCAGTTCCTTTGGGTGTGTACCCAGAAGTGGGGTTCTGGGTCACATGGAAGTTCTATGTTTAATTTTGAAGACCTGCCACACTGTTTTCCACAGTGCTTGCCCCGTTTTTCACTCTACCAACAGAGCATGAGGGTCCAGTTCCACGCATGCTCACCAGCGCTCGTGACTTTCTTTTTCTTGTTTGTGCAATTGTCATCCTCATGGGCATAAAGTGATGGCTCCCTGTGATTGGGGTTTGCATGCCTCTGATGGCCAGTGATGTGGGGCATCTTTTCCTTAGCTTTTCGGCCATTTGCATTTATTTCTGAGAATTGCCCATTCAAGTCCTTTGCCCATTTTTTTCTTTTTTTTTTGAGACAGAGTCTTGCTCTGTCACCCAGGCTGGAGTGCCATGATACATTCTCGGCTCGCTGCAGCCTCCTGGATTCAAGTGATTCTCCCACCTCAGTCTTCTGAGTAGCCGAGACTACAGGTGCCCACCACCATGCCCAACTACATTTTTTTTTTTGTATTTTTAGTGGAAATAGGGTTTCATTATGTTGGCCCAGATGGTCTTGAACTCCTGACCTCAGGTGATTCTCCTGCCTTGGTCTCCCAGAGTACTGAGACTACAGGTGTGAGCCACCACACCCGGCCCCTTTGCCCATTTTTAATGGTAGTATTTGACTTTTTATTGTTAAGTTGTAAGCGTTCTTTATTCTGTCTGGGTAGAAGGCCCTTATCATATGTAAGATTTGCAAATATTCTCTGCATTACTTGGGGAGGCCGAGGCAGGAGGATTGCCTTTTCACTGTTAGTGTCCTTTGATGTACAGACGTGCTTGTGACTAATGTGCTTCCGTCTGAGCTTTGCTTCTGTGACCTGTGCTGTCAATGTTCTGTCTGGGAAACCCTTACCATTTCCAATTCCCTGTACTTTCTTCTAGAGGTTCTGCAGCTATAGATCTTATCCTTACGTCTTTGTTCCATGTCTCGTTAATTTTTGGACATGATGTAAGGTACGCGGCCAGCTTCCCTCTTTTGCACGTGGCTACCGAATCTTCCCAGCATCACTTGTTGGAAACTCTTTCCACGTGAGTGGTCCCAGCGCCCTGGAGATCAGGTGACCACATACGTGAGGGTCATTTGACTTCATTTCCTGCAACTTTGCTGACTTTAATAGTTTGAGCAGATTTTTTTGCATGGAATCCTCAGGATGTGGAAAGGTTTTAAAGAAAACCTGACCTAGGGCCCTTCCTGTTGATCTTCCACAATTCTGTGACTCCATCCACGGCCAGGAGTTCCATCTTGCATCTGGGGCTTTCACAGCCCACCAGAGCCAGGGTGGCCAAAGACCACGTGCCGGGCCCTGTGCTTCCATCTGCGTGGTGCACACGTGCCGTCCCTGGCCAGTTGGTCAGAGGATGGCACTGAGGCCAAGTGGGCCGACCTCTGTGGGCACTGGGAGATGCCGTTCCCACCCAAGCCTGGCTGACTAGAAGTCAACGTTCTGGATGTCCTCACTCGTCCTGTTGCTCTCCTTATGGGTCCCCACTCGGAAAGACTGAGGACTGGCCCTGCTCCACTGCTTCAGTGGAGAAAAACGGAAGATGCCTCAACAACCAGTGATTCTGTGGACTTAGAGAGGCCCCTGGGTTTACCCAGACCCCCTGGCTTTGCCGGGAAATCAGTGTGGCCCCTGTTTTCCTCCGTTGTTCAGGGACTGTTTCTTGGGCCGGACTGTGCACGGGGTACAACGGAGACCCAGACCTAGCTGACTGCATCCTCACCGAGCTGCTGGAGCTGGGAAGGATGGGACCGCTCCCTCCATCCCACCCATAAACACCGACCCTGTCACTGAGCCGGGTGACAGGTATTTGTCTGAACAGGGATCCACAATTGGAGGGCTGCAGATAGGTGCATTTTAAAAATCATTTTTGCTATCTGAAAATGAGATAGGCTTTGAGCCCCGAGCTCCTCCATAGGCTCTCTAAAATTAGAACCCCGTTGGCAAGGCAGTCTTTGTCAGGGGCCTACGGCTTGCACCAGGGAAGCAGGGAAATGTCAACAGTACATTTTCTGTGTCAATTTTGAGTTTTTTAACAGGCCTAGGCAAATGGTAACTTAGAGCAAATTTGTGCTGTTTCCAAAGCTTTAAGAATCTAGCCCCTCGGTGGCCATGTGATTAAAGTGTCAGGTTTATGAGGAGCTGCTCCTGTAGTTGGGAGAGTGGCCTCTACCCTCGTTCCTACAGGTGTATCCCAGTGGGAGCTTCACAGGGCGGGCCTGTCTGCTGTCTGGGGTCCTGCAATCCGCTGAGCTCGCCCCATCCCTTTTGTGAGCTCTGTGGTCCCGGAGCTGAGCACTCAGGCCTTCCCTTGGGAGCCAGTGGGTTCAAGGGTTTGCCTGAAGGTGAGGACGCAGACTCCAGGAGCTGGGTGTGGACATGGCATGCACCCGAACCAAGTGTGCCAGGAAAATCACGTCTCCTGCGCAAGGAGCCCCCACGCTCCTGTGGCCTCCATGTGGCCGAGTGCTAGCCTGATGTGCAGGTGTGTGGGACGCACCCTCCCAAAGATACCAGCTGTCTTCCGCAGAGCCTGCTCAGTGCCTCTGGGAGCCTCTGTATCTGCTCAGCCCACAGACTTTATAGACAGCGTTTCCACCATTGCATGGGCGGTGGAGGGATGAGCTGAAACTTGGCCCACGAGCACATGATCATCAGCATTCATTTCTGCAGAGTCTGGGGTCACTGTGTCTTTCACAGTCAGGTATGCACAGCCCCACAGGCCTTTCTCTCCTGCTTCCCACCACATCCGCTGCCCAGCGCTGGGCCTTTGTACCTTCACCTGGAAGGCCCGTCCTGCTCTGCCTGCCGGCCTCATCTAGTGTCCCAGGCAGGGGCCTTGCTTTCTGGCACCTTCCCCACCCAGAACATGGTTGTGCTTACGGCCAAGTCAAGTCCTGACAGGCAGAGGCTATGGCTATCTTCAGAGTCCTGTGTCAGGCCAGGGCTGACCAGATGGTGGTGATGGGCTCCTCGGAGGACGAGCGTGGCACCTGGCTGTCCCCTTCCCCGATGCCTCTGTCCCCACCAAGCGCAGGCAGGGTGGTATCCCCTGCACCATGCTGCTGCCTTCCCCCTGTCCTTTGAAGGCCTGTCTCAGAGCTTCTGAAACAGATAAAACTAGGCTCCCAACCTCATCTTACAGACAAGAAATGGGGCCATAAGAAGGGTGAGATGCTGGCCCCAGGTCCCTGCTGTGGACTGAATGGTGAACCCCAAAACATATGTCTACATCCTAACTCGCCAGAACTCGTGAATGTGGCCTTATTTGGAAATGGGACTTTTGCAGGTGTAGTTAACGTCAGGATCTCCAGATGACATTATCGAGGGATAGGGAGGGTCCTAAATCCAGTGGCAAGTGTTCTTAGCAGACAGACACAGAGGGAAGGCTGTGAGGGCTGAGGCAGAGACACAGCGACGCAGCCACAAGCTGAGGACACCTAGGGGTGCGCGGGAAGTGGAAGGGCCCTCTCCAGCACCTGCAGATGGAGCGTGCTCGTCCGCACAGTGATTTTGGATTTTGAGCCCCTGGAACCGAGACAGAGTTTCCTGCTGTTGTTTTCAGCCACCAGTAGTGGTCATTGGTTATGACAGACCCGTGGAAGAGCTGAGGTCTGCAGACAGCAAACCTGCCATCTCCCACTCCCCAGGGTGACCCCTTCCTCCTTAAAGATTTCCAGAGCAGCTGGAGGGAGCTGTCCTTGGAAGACCGCATTTCTTGGTGGCAGCCAGCTGTGACCCAGGGCCAGCTGATAGTCACGGTGAAGCAGGAGCTGTCCACCAAGAGGCGGTGGCCAGGGCCTGGACCTCAGCCATCTCACCTGGCCACATCTAAGCCATGACCTCGTCCCCCAGGTCCGGGCCATGCGGCTGTCCTTCGTCGGGGAGCTGGGCTGGGAGCTGCACACTCCAAAGGCATCCTGTGTGCCTGTGTACCGGGCTGTGATGGCTGCCGGTGCCAAGCATGGCCTCATCAACGCAGGGTACCGCGCCATCGACTCCCTGAGCATCGAGAAAGGTGAGTGCAGGGTCTGGACAGCACAGGGGGGCGGCGAGGGTGATGCCTGAGACGCCTGGAGGCCGAGAAGCTGTCTACCTTCCCTGTGTTGTCACCTGGCTTCCTTCCTTCCACACCATGATTTCCTCCCCCACACCCTAGCACCTGGCATCCTCCATTTCCGCAAACCCTCTTGCTGCCCAGGGTCTTCACACAGGGCCCCAGGGATGGTGTTGGGATCAGCGACACCTGCACACACCTGGACTCAGAGAGCTGAGGCACTGCCTGGCACCTGGGGGGCAGGGCCAGGCTGGGTAGGAATTGGGCACCTTGGTTTCCCTGAGAGCTGTGAAGAATGGCCCAGGGGAGCAGGTGCTGTGGCCTCTGGAGGAAGCTGAGGGCAAGGATGGAGGCTCAGAGCAGGCATCGGGCAGCTCCCTTAGGTGTTGGGCACCCAGCTTGGATGTCAGGCAGCTCCCCGGGTATTGGGCACTCAGCTTGGGCATCAGGCAGCTCCCCGGGTATTGGGCACCCAGCTTGGATGTCAGGCAGCTCCCCGGGTGTCAGGCACCCAGCTTGGGCATCAGGCAGCTCCCTGGGTATTGGGCACCCAGCTTGGGTGTCAGGCAGCTCCCCAGGTATTGGGCACCCAGCTTGGGTGTCAGGCAGCTCCCCCTTCATGAGCCCCTCCCTGATGCCCCCACCTGAGGGTGCAGAGGGCTGCAGTGCTGACCGGCAGTCTGCTCGGGGGGCCTTGCCCCAGGGAAACTTCTGGGGTTGGGGATGCCCCTGCCTCCTCCTGGGTTGCCTGGGTGACTAAGCAGCTCTGAGGGTGTGGGTGGGGGCTGCAGGGGGTCTTGGGCAGCATCCTCATGCATCTCCTAAAGGGCTTATACCCCTCAAGGTGGCACCGACCCCGTGGTTTCCCTTCCCGTAGGCTACCGGCACTGGCACGCGGACCTGCGGCCGGACGACAGCCCCCTGGAGGCAGGCCTGGCCTTCACCTGCAAGCTGAAGTCTCCCGTGCCCTTCCTGGGGCGGGAGGTGCTGGAGCAGCAGCGGGCCTCAGGCCTCCGCCGACGCCTGGTGTGCTTCACCGTGGAGGAGTGCGTATCCCGCTGCCCACGTCCACCTGGAAGCAACTGTCCATAGTCAGGGCAGGCAGGCGCTGCTCGGTGCCCCAGTCTAAGGCCCCTGGTACCGACACTTCCCACGTGTCAGCCATGCTCTTCCAGGATGCACCCGACGGCCCAGTGCAGACAAGAAAATCAAGGCCAAAGAGAGAGGCCATCTTGCCAGCCGCTCCCATGCTGTTAAAGGCAGAGCTGAGCTGATCCTGGGCGCTGGACAGGCTGTCACGTTGAGAGGCAGAGCCCGACAGGTACCCAGGAAGAAGCATAAAATTGCACACAGGGGCCCCTCCCAGGCCATCAGGGCATGTGGAGACGCAGGGAAGGCTCCAAGCTCTTCAAACGCAGGTCTCAGGAGAGAAAGGTGCAGCCCAGCCCAGCCCACCCCTCTGTGGTGGGTCTAGGCCAAAGGCCTTGTGAGGGTGAACCCAGGGAACCTGGCCTCGCAGTCACTGTGCCACCACCTCCCATCCTCTTCCGGTTCAGTCCTCCCCACAGCCCTTCAATGCGGAGAGAGAGGGGCTTGACTGGGGCCGCCATCCCCACTTACAAATGGAGACCACACAGTGCCAAGGGGCAGGGACTCATGCCCAGTCACCTGGCAGAGGTGGAAGGGGAGACCCCGCCTGGGGACACCCTGACCCCCTGCTCTCCCCACGGAGAGTGGTTTTGAGCACACTGCTGGTGGCCTGGTGCATGTGCTCCCTGGGCTCCTGGGAGAGTTTGGATTCCAGGAACCCGAGTCCCAGTTGGGTTGCAGTGTGGTCTGAGAAGATCAGGCCCTGCTCAGAGTCCCTCCTACGGTGCCAGCGGGGGTCCGAGGTGCAGGTCTCTGGGGAAGTGGGTAGGTTTAGGCTCTGTGGGCGTGGAGCTGACAGCCAGCTGCAAACACTGCCACTTCTCCCAGATTTCTGGAGCCTTCATAAGGAGTGTCAGAGTGATGAGGGTGGGGGCAGGGAGGATGAGCAGAGCCACGTTGTGACTGTCCTACGGCTTCTCCTGGGGTGCCTGCAGGCTTTGCCTCTCATGTGACAATACATCCAGCGCCCAGGATTGGCTCAGCTCCGGGAGAGGAGGCCCCTTGCACAGGGCAGCGTCCATGGGTCCTTTCTGTCTGCTTGGCCCCGACCTTCTGACCCTCCATGAAGCATGTGAGGACTCGGTGTCCTCACATGGAAGATGAGAACTAGGGTGAAACCAAAGATATTTACAAAATCTCCTTCTAGCCTCGCCCTAATCCAATTGACGAGTGGGACCCAAACAGTGACTCCAGCCTGTGGATGCAGGAGGCAGCCTCAGCCTCAGCCTGGCCCTTCTATAAAGGGACCCCTTTGCACAGCTGCAGCTGAGATAACCCATCACCCAGGAGAAGTCTGCAGACTGGCTGCAGAGTGTTATCAGTTAGCCCTGGGTGCTGGCCTTTCTGTGATTTTAGCTTACTTTTTAATGTGTCTTCTGCTTTCAATTTTTAAAAATTGCACAGTGAGCATTCATATATCACATGCAGTAGAGTCATGTGAATAATGTATTGTGCTGTGAAAAAAACAAACCCAGCTGGGCGCACTGGCTCACACCTGTCATCCCAGCCCTTTGGGAGGCCAAGATGGGCAGATCCCCTGAGGTCAGGAGTTTGAAACCAGTCTGGCCAACATGATGAAACCCCATCTCTATTAAAAATGCAAAGATTAGCCAGGCATGGTGATGGGTACCTGTAATCCCAGCTACTCTGGAGGCTGAGGCAAGAGAATCGCTTGAACCTGGGAGGTGAAGGTTGCAGTGAGTCTAGATTGCACCACTGCACCAAAAAAACAAAAAAAAGAACCAGAGTAGAGCAAGCCACAATCGTGTTTCACATTTGAACCATTCAGAAGATCAGTGGAAGGAAATCGGAAGCAGGGTCTCTCCCAAATATACGAGGCTCGCTTCTGGAAACAGCAAAGTCCACTCCTTGTTTTGATGTTTTCTATTCATTCATTTTACTCACTCGAAGCCTGAGCCCCGGTGTCCAGCCAGGTGCTGGGCTTGCTCTGCGGACCAGCGAGGTCCTAGTAGGCCAGGCCTATCTTCGTGGAGCCACGGATGGTGGGCACCCTGCAGCCCCCTGTTCTCCTCCAGGCCACTGTGGGTGTGTCCCCACCCTGTGGTTTCTGGGTCCCAGCTTTCTCTACTGCTTCTTCCAGCAAAGTACCCATGTTCGGCCTGGAGGCCATCTGGAGGAACGGTCAAGTGGTGGGTCACGTCCGGAGGGCCGACTTTGGGTTCGCCATCGACAAGACCATTGCCTGCGGTTACATCCGCGACCCCAGTGGTGGGCCGGTGAGTCCTGTTCTCTGGCCCTGCTGAGACTAGCACCGATCCCTCCCCAGCTCCAAACCAGCTCCCTGCACCTCGGCCTGAGTGTGCCCGGCACAGGGAGGAGGCACAGGTGGGGCCCAGAGGAGGAGGAGGGAAGAGAAAGAAGAATGGAGGGAGGAGGGAGGGGAGGAAGAAGGAGGGAGGAGGAGGAAGGATGGGGAGGGAAAAGGGAGAGGGAAGGAGGAGAAAGGGGAGTGGGGAGGAGAAGGGGAGGAAGAAGCCTCAGCAGGTGGAAGACTCCCCAGCTCTGTTTTCTTTCTGGAAGAATCTGACTTGGTGGTTCCAGGCTTTCTTTGGTTAGAAGGAGGTGCTGGCTGGCCAGGCTGGCTCTTGACACCAGAGACTCAAACCTTAAGCCACCCATGGCCTACCCTTTGCCTGGGGTGCAGGAGTGGCCCCCAGGGTGACCAACCAGAGACTCAGAGACCCATGTTCCTACCCTCCTCTCTTTTCTCATCTGGACACCTCTGACCCCAGGCAACCCCACACCCACTAGGTGACCCTGGTCCCTGGCTGCAGGAGGCAGGAGCAGGCTGGAAAGAACAGGGTGGCCAGGAGTGGTGGGGTGGACAGCCTCCTCAGGAGGGGGAGGGGTGGTCTCTACCTCCTCTTCCTGTCTTTCTGACCCTTGGAATTGGAGGTGCCAGTGAGCAGGGTCATGTCTTTCCAGGGGAGATGGTCTGACATTTGGCCCAAGCCCCAGTGAGGCCAAGAGGTGCTAGCCTGGCTCCAGAGCCTTCCAGCCTGAGCCCCTGACGGACACATGGAGGGAGTCAGGGAGGGAGGGAGCACTTGGGAGAAGCCAGGAGGAGGGGCAGCGTGGAGACAGACCAGCCTTAGGAGGAGCTGCAGGGATGTGCAGGCCCAGCTCGCAGGCCTGAGGGGGCACTACCAGGCCTTGGGCAAGGCCATGGTCCCGTGGAGCCATGGAGAAGCGGCAGCCCATGGGACTGAGTCCGGTGGTGGAGCTGGGAGGCTCAGGACAGTTGATGCCACCAGCTGTTGGGACCTGCCTTTTACTTGCTTTGTGACCTTGACAAGGATCCTCTCTTGGGGCCTCGGTTTCATCTATAAAATGTGGACAGACACCCACCTACCACGCAGGGTCATTGTACAGGCCACTGCCCAGAGTGGGGTCCTCTTCATAAGCGGGGATTGTGATGCCGTGGCTCGACGGCAGGCAGGACCTCCTGACACAGCCCTGGGGCCCAGCCAAAGCGGAGTTCAGGGCTCCACGCCAGGGTGGGCTGGGGAGTGCAGGCCCTTTCTTCAAGGAACAGTAATGCTTGCCTCTCTCCTGAGTCAGGGATGGGTCCTTCACCAACGTGACCAGGGCAGCCCAGGTTACACGGCATCCAGACGGACAGCGGGGGCCTGGGAGGAACCAGTCGATGCGGCCGGAGCCACCAGTGCACATCCCCCGCCCCCTCTGTCAGGGCTGCCCAGAGCATTTGCACTACGGAAACAGGCAGACGCCACAGTCATGCCTGCTCCACCCCAGAGCTGGCTATTAAATGTTTTCTAGCACCCCAGGGGGTAACAGGTTTCTTCCTAAGACGGAAACCTGCTCATTGGTGGGAAAGGCTCAAGGCGGGGAAGGAGCTCCAGCCTCGTGGGTATTTGTTAGCCAGGCCAGGTGCCCACTGTGAGTTGTGACTGCCTGTGGACATTTGCAGGCCACCAGGTCCCTGTGCTGTCTGCCTGTAGGGGGCAGCTCAGAGTTTCCCATCCTGCAGGTGCACACATGGCTCAGGAGTGCCACTCCTTAAGCTCCTGTCACAGAAACAGCTCAGTTTGTTTTTTTGCATCCAGTCCTGAGCTGCCGGGAACAAGAAGATGCCCTCTGACCCCCAGAGCAGAGCCTGAGACTCCCTCCTGTGACCCGGCCTTGGCTTTAATTGCTGTACAGTGAGAGCAGCGTCCCTGAGCAGCCTGGCCTGCCCTCCTCATAGCAGCCGTGGCAGCGAGGAGGGCAGGCCCGGCTGGTGCTGTGATATCCAGCCCGGTGTCACCAGCTGTGCCAGGCTGGACATCGCGCCAGCCTGGACATCACGCCCCCCTTGCGCCTAAGATTACCTGCACCTGGGGCTGACTGGCTCCCATGGGCTTGCTGGGGGGCCGAGCCAGGGCGTGGGATGGGGAGCACACAGAGGCCAAGCTGTGTAGAAGGCTGTTCCAGCCACCCCTGCCCCCAGGGATGCGAGCCGGATTGGCTGCCACCCGCGGCGCTGCTCCAGCTGCTGTGCTTGTCCCGGTCTGGGAAAACCGTTGTGTTTCTGCTGTTTCCAAGGCATCTGGAATCGTGGGGGCAGGAGGTGTGCTGTCCTGTGGAAGTCGTGTTAGCTGCCAGACCTGGGCTTTGCTGGACCCCAGATGCCCGTGTCCAACTCAAGGTCACATGGACAGGAACTGCACCTGCTCTGGGGCAATAGCCGGGTTAAGGACGGAGCCTCTGGCTCAGGAATGAGTTTGTCGGTGGGGCAGGCAGCAAGGCCAAGACCCCCCCCTCCAGAGAAGCAGGCAGGCATGAGCCACGCACCCACCCGACCACGGGTGACCCTCATCCCCACCTCTGCTTTTAGGTCTCGCTAGACTTCGTGAAGAGCGGGGACTACATGCTGGAGAGAATGGGGGTGACCTACGCTGCCCAGGCTCACCTGAAGTCTCCCTTCGACCCCGACAACAAGAGGGTGAAGGGCATCTACTGAGGGCCCAGCCCCCATGCCCCATCCCGTGTCCTCCGTCCATGGCCACAGGTCCCAAATGGCCCTGGACCCTGGACCTGGCCAGATAGTCCTGCTAAATCCCCCAAACCAGATATGGACAGAGACCAAGATGGCCCATCCTGGGGTCACTGACCAGAAGGTACCAATCCACCCCAATCCTCCCAGAAATTGAACCTGAAACTGTCTTGGGCTCAGGGACCACGGCTTATAACCCTCTCCAGGCTTCTCGAAGGTGCTTGGTAAATACTCGATAAGCCCCACGTGAAAACGGGGAGGCAACTAGGCTTCACCTTTTACTGCACGCTCGACTGATCCGAGGGGGGCTTCCCTGGGGCACTGGGCTAAAGAGCGTGAGGCTGTGTCTGGGTCGGGAAAGCGCGGTGATCAGCCGGCACTGTCTGCCCTGGCGCACTTGGAGACCTGGGGCCAAGGCGGGTCTGCCAGATGGTGCCCGTCGGATCACAGGTCTGCATGGGAGCTGGAAAGCTCTTCTCACCTTGCTCGACCTCCCCGTTCTTCAGGGGCCGAAGCCTCCCGAGAGTCGGCAGCCTGGGAACAGAGGAGCCGAAGCAGGGAGTGGGGGGCCTCAGATTGGTGCCCTCCTCACCCACGCAGAAGTGCCAGCTCCCACCTCGGTTTCCCCTTGAGCCCCTCTTGGGGTTTCCCCTTGAGCCCCTCAAGGGTTTCCCCTTGAGCCACCAGGCGCAGGCAGGAGGGGCGTGTGCGGGGTAAGAGCCCAGTGGAGTCCCTGTTTCTGGGTGACCGTTGTCTTTGCTGTTGATTGGGACACAGTTCCTGCCCACGCCTTCCTCCTCGCCCGGCCCCTGTGGGAGGGCCCTGCCTTCAGCTCTGTCCTGCACGCTGCCTTGAGAGGCGGTGGCTCCTCTTCCCGCCCTCTCTTCCCCCTGTAACTGCCTATGTGTCAGAAGTAACTCTTCCTCTCCTGCCTGGAAGGGGTGTCCATCGCTGCCCGTCGCATGTGCTCAGTCCCCTCCCTCGTCCCCCCGAGCTTGGGTTCAGATCAGGCCCGTCAGAGCTGCCCTGCACAGTCTTGCCAGGCATGCCTTGCAATCTGGGAAGAGCGGGTGGCAGATGCTTTGGGGCATCGTGGAGCCAGGGTCCCACAGAGCCACACAGGCAGCAAGCAGCGATCTGGGTGCAGCAGTCCTCACAGGCCCCAGCCACCTTTGGACGCTCCCACACCATGTGGCCCACTGTGGACTGAGCTTGAACAAAGCTGAGGGCAGACGCTTGGGTTACAGATGGCTGTGAAGGATGGGTTTGGCCCTCTGAGTCTGGGGAGGAGGTTGCGGCTGGAGATCGGGGTGCGGGCTTCTGGCTTTCACGCACTTCAGGCTGAAGAACACCTGTAGCCTCCCCTCGCTCACAGGCGGGCCTGGCTCCTGGATGAGATGACTTCTTGGAGAGGAGGAGAGCTGGCTCTCCAGATGGTCTGGCCTGCTTCCTCCCAGTCTGTGGTTTGGCCACAGACCCCTGGATTGGGCCGGTGACCACATCCATCTCACGGCCTGTCCTTGGGGGAAGGCTAAGGATGAGGGGAGGTCAGAGCCCAGGTCACACTCCAAATCGTATCTCATGGTTGCAGCTGGGGGACTTGTGCGACGGCACCCCTCCCTTCCTGTGTGTGCTTCCTCTGCCCCCGAGGAGCGAGAACCTGGCCCCTTGGGGAGGCACTGGGCATTGATGTCAGCATAGCCTCCACGACTCACCTCCCAAGCTCACTTCACTCCATCCATGGGCTGCAAGAGGTCCTGGCCACGCCATGGCCACCAAATGCACTGCCCAGGGTCCACGTCAGAAGACCCACCTCCCTGGACCCCGAGCCAGGTCTTCCTGACCTCAACTCTAAAAACACCCTGTTTCATAGCTACTTTTACAGATTTGTTTCTGGAAATATTGATGCCATGGTGCTCACTCTGGCTGAGCACTGCCTCTCAGGAACTCCCAGCAAACTGTTTTAAACATGCCTACGCTGTGGCAGGCAGAGCTCTGTACCACACTGTGCAGTGACAGCCTCAGGCATGTGAAAGGTGGGGGTGTGACCGGGACACGGAAGGTTCTGTCATTTTTTTTTTTTTTGAGACACTGTTACTCTGTTGCCCAGGCTGGAGTGCAGCGGTGCCATGTCAGCTCACTACAACCTCTACCTCCCAGGTTCAAGTGATTCTCCTGCCTTAGCCTCCCAAGTAGCTGGGATTACTGGTGCCCACCACAACAGCCTTGCTAATTTTTGTATTTTTAGTAGAGATGAGTTTTACCATATTGGCCAGGCTGGTCTGGAACTACTGACCTCAGGTTATCCGCCCACCTTGGCCTCCCAAAATGCTGGGATTACAGGCGTGAGCCACTGAGCCCAGCCCTAATTTTTGTATTTTTTTGTAGAGACAGAGTTTCGCTCTGTTGGCCAGGCTGGTTTTGAACTCCTAGGCTCAAGTGATCCTCCTGCCTCTGCCTCCCAAAGTGCTGGGATTACAGGCATGAAGCACAGCACCCAACCTTGTATCATAATTCATTTAAAATTAATAGTAATTGCAAGTAGCCACAAGAGGCTAGTGGCCACCAGAGAGCACAGCCCTGGAGCGCTCCGGGACCTGCTTGGGCAGGTACCCCTGTGCTGACTGGAACCTGGGGTCCAGGGCTGCCCCACCTCTCAGCGCCGATGGACATGAGCATTCTTCAGCCCACGGCTTGGGCACCTCACAGATGGTGGGTTGTGCCACCCTAGCAGCCCCTGCCCCCTGGGAGGCTGGAGAACCCTCTCCTCGGTGGGCAGATGGGAAGACCCAAGCCCAGAGAGGGAAAGTAACTAACTCAGAGTCACACAGCACGGGTAGGAATGGTGACTTGGGCTGCTGGACTCACACCCCAATAATTCAGAGGGTGAGTGAGCCCAGAGAGTCCCTTTGGCCTGTAGCATGTAGGTCACTTTCAGGTACTAAAGCTCTTTCCCTAAGCCTCCAAATAGAGAACTCATTTTAGATAAAATCTCCCACAAGGGTTCTGGGGAAATCCCTGTTTCATAAGGAAACAGAGGTTGAGCATTCAGACACTGGAGTCAGAGAGACATGGGGACACTCTGAGCTCCCCCGCTCACTCTGGGTGACCTTGGCACCTCACTTGGCACCTCAGTCTCCTCTTCCATCCATGGGAACAGAAACCACGTGTCTCATGGGATTGCTAGGGCTGTTCGTAGCCTCAGCATGTGACAGTGGCAGCTCTCAGCGACCACAGGGTCACACTCCTCTGGGTGTGGGAGGTGTGGGTGCTGCTGGAGCGGGCTGGCGGGGGCAACGTGGCTGCTGTCTCTGCAAGAGGAAGAGGATAGCCAGCCTGAGAAGGAGAGAGAGAGTGGGGGGCTGAGGTGGGGGTGGGGCTGTCACTGTGGGAGGTTCCAGAGCTGGCTGGGATTCCCAATCACTGGTGCCCTTGGGCCCCAGGTGAGGTACTTATCTGGGAGTCTGTTTCCCTGCCTGTGAGATCCGCAGGCCACAGGTGCCCCTCGGGCGTTTGGGCAGGACCCTTCTCTGGGCGGCAACTGGGCATGATCAGAGGGAAGGGGGCTTCTTGGGCCTGCTCTGCGTCCACTGCCACCGAGACTCTAAAGACGACGGAGGGCCAGAGTGACTCTCCAGGCTGGGGCCGGGCACTCCACAGTGCTAGCGCCCTGTGACTTAGGGGCCATGAGAAGCTGTGATTTATACAACATGGGGCAGAGCGCCTGGACTCATGAGTTCCCTTCTTGATGAAGTGTCTCGCAGAAGGAGAAGCAGCCTCGTAGCTGATGCCACAGGACTCTGAGCCCATCCGTCTCCCCTTCTCCCCTGGAGGCCGGGCAGCGTTTTGCTGAACTGGCTGAACAGAGCCACATCTAACTGAGAGACAGCTCAGAGGGCAGGAAGGGGAGAACCACCCAGGCCAGCTGAGGGGATTCAGGACGCGCGGGGGAAGCACTTGGTATGACGCCTGGCATGGGGAAGAGGCTCCGGGCAAGCTTCTCTCCTGGAGTGACAGCTGCCGAGTGCAAACCTATCCACCTCCAGTGGGTGCCAGCCCGAGTGTGAACTTTATTGGCTCATTAGCCCGTTTTACAGATGAGAAAAGCGAGGGTCAGGAATGTGACACGGCCAGCCCAAGGCACACCTCCACGGAGTGGCAGAACCACTCTCAAAGCACAGCCCTGACTCCAGCCCGGTCTGTCCGGCCCCGGCTGCACCCACAGGGGCAAGCTGGTGCAAACCATTCCACCCCGCGTGGAACCAGCGCCCAGAAGCCCCGCTGGATCTTCGCCGCCTCGTCTTTTGGTGGCGGTGATAGTTGTTGTCAGGGCTTCCCTTTAGGTGGGCGAAAATGTCTATTTACTCGGCAATGGGGCAATTTCCCCGACGAGTCTCTAACTAGCTAAGTGCCTGGTCCTGCCTCCGTCGCAGGGAAGCCGCCCACTGTGAAACAGCAGCCACTCAGTAGGGAAATGTCTAAGCAGCACCCGCCACGCACTGACACAAATCACCATCGCTGGGAGCAGCAGGGCGGGGGCGGGGGCGGGGGCGGGATCATCCGGGGTGACTCCCAGGGGCCTGGCCTGTGAGGCGGGACAGGGCAGGTGGAGGACTGGACCCTGCACCACTGTGCAGGCTGTCCCTGCACTGAGCCAGTGGGTGTGGACAGATGAGGTCCTGGCACACTTGGTCCAGGGCAGGTCAGCAGGGCCCCCGCACCCTCTCAGCCATGCAGGGGACCCTGGGGAAGGAGGCTGGATTGGACCGTGGTCTTAGGGCATGGTCTGGCCCCTTTATCCTGGGCATGCAGGGCTGTTCCATGGGGGCCATCACAGAGCTGGCGTGAGCCCACAGGGACAGCACAGAGGAGGGGGAGGTGCAGGTCCCCCCTCAGCCTCTGTCCCCAACAATGCTGATCATGGTGGGGCTGGCAGGGCTTGGGCACCGTCTTGGGGGGCACTGTGGGGTGGGCGCTCCCAGCGAGGAGATGACCTTGGGCAGTGGCTGCAGGTTCCAGTCACCCTGCAGGGAAGGCAGCAGGAGGTAAACTGAGGCTGGAGGGCAGGATGGGTGCTACCTCCCAGCCACTTCCCCGACACCTTTGGGGTTCTTGCCCTCACACTCAGCTGGTCCCAAACCAAACTCACCCTTCTCCCCCAAGCTGCTTTTTGGGGGTCCTCACCTCAGTCAATGCCCCCTCCCCTGGCTTTCCAGTCACTAGTCAGGAAGCCGGGAGTTGCCCAGGCCCATCCTCACCTCCAGCCCCACCCAGTGTCATCATTGACTAATGTAGCAACCAGAGTGCCTGGTTGCAGGCTCTGATTTTTTTAGCCATTTCTCCTCCCAGCGTCCAGCCCACACTATTCTCAGCCAGCCAGTATTAGCCCTTCCTTCCCTTGGTGCTGAGGATGTTTGACTTAGCAATTAATCCAGCTCCCCAAGGCTTCCGGGAAGGATCTTCCTGGATCTCCAGGCTGCAGCACCTGATATGACTAACTCCGCAAAAGGCCTGAGCTCCTGACCACAGCCCACTGCGCTGGGGATAAGTGAGATGCCTTCCAATACCAGTGCGTCTCAGGGAAGGAGGGAAAAACCAGCTCGCGGCTTCAGGCTGGTTCGTTTCTCACCTTCCCCTCCCCTGGCAATTTATTTTTAGGTGCAGGGAGAGGTTGGTGCACCTGCTCATACCACTGGAACCTGACATTTGGCACTGGTGTGGAGGTGTCCCTCAGAGAGGGGGCTGCCCTTCCCAGCCTTGCTATTGGCTCTTTCTCTTCTCTCTCTCCTCTCTCTCTTCTCTGTCTCTCTCTCTCTCTCTCCCCCTACCTCCTGTCTCTCTGTCCTCTGTTTCTCTCTCCCCTCTATCTCTTCTCTCTCTCTCTCCCTCCTCCTCTCTCCCCTCTGTCTCTCTCCCCCGTCTCTCTCTCTCCCCACTGTCTCTCTCTCCCCTCTATCTCTTCTCTCTCTCTCTCTCCCCCCTCTCTCTCTCCCCTCTGTCTCTCTCCCCCCTGTCTCTCCCCCCTCTGTCTCCCCCCCTCCCCCCTCTGTCTCTCTCTCCCCTCTGTCTCTCTCCCCCCCCATCTCTCTCTCCCCTGTCTCTCTCCCCAACCCTCTCTCCCCGCTCTGTCTCTCTCTGTCTCTCCTCTGTCTCTCTCTCTCTCCTCTGTGTCTCTCTCTTCTCTCTCTCCCCTCTCTCTGCTGGCTATCTGTCTGTCTGGGTCTGTCACCACCCGGCACCTGCTCTAACTGCCTTGCGTGAGCGCTTTTGCCAGCAGTTCTGTGCGCAGTCCCGTCACCCCTCGCTGGGGCCCTCCATGAGGCCTGCCCTGGCTGCGTGCCCCGCCTGCACCTGTGGTGGCACACCTGGAAACGGATGGCCCAGGACTTGTTGCAGTGCATGGAGATGGGCGCGAAGCCGTACAGGGCCTGCAGCACCTTGCGGCTGAAGGAGTTCCAGGGAACAGAGGCGAACTGCTGAGGGACCGATGGCTGAGGGCAGGTGCACACCTCCTTGCCGCCATTGAACCTGGTGGGGACAAGGAATAGCCAGGCTGGGGAGCAGCTGAGGGGCAGGGAGCCCAGGGGACACCGGCAACGCCTCCCTGCAGATGGGGTCCTGTCCCTGGGATGACCCTCCCGAGGCTTCCTCCCCAGTCCTGCCGCCTTGTCCCCGGCCTCGTCCCCAGCCCCGCCGCCTCTGCCAGGCCACCCCAGATGCTGCCTTCACTGGCAACGCCTTCACTTCTCCGGTCACCTTGGCAGGTGGGAAACGGCTGCTCGGGGCTGGGCTGAGGAAGCTCTCAGGTCAAATCCAGACTCAGCAGGAAGCAAGGGAGGGGAGGGCTGAGTGATGCCACCACAGGCTCCTAGCTCCACCTGGGCTCCTTGAATCTGCCCAGCGGCCTAACAGGCCCAGAAGGTCTGGGTCGGGGTTCCTTGGGCCGGGGAGCGTGGCGGGGAGCCCTCACCTGTTGATAAGGTGGAAGTACTCCTGCAGGAAGCCGGCGTCCACTGCGCTCTTGCACAGCTCCAGCTCCGTCTGGGGATAGTAGTGCACGTAGTTGACACACATCTCCTCCATGATCCCAAAGCCCCCCTGCAAGGTGGAGAAGACCCGTCAGCCCTGGCCCATGCCCCGCAGATGTGCCATCCAGCAGCTTTCGCCGCGCCCACGTGCTTACTGTGTCCTTTTGTCTGTTCAGGGCACCGTGCCAGGCAGGCTCTGAGGAACAAAGGCCCTGCCCTCATGGAATTTCCACCGAGGGCAGGAGAGACAGGCAGCGAGTTAGCTAAGCAGGAAACTCCTATCAGGCACCGATGGTGCTTGAAGGAAAATGAACTGGCACAAGTGGATGGGGTGTCATTGTGCCCATTTTATGGGTACAGAAACTGAGACTCAGAGCAGGCAAGGGGATGCCCCGTGGTGGCCACAGCATCAGTGGCACAGCCTGAGTGACGCACCCTCCCAGCTGTTGGCTAGAAGCTGTCCCTGTGACCTCCAGCAAGAGCCTGGAGCCAAGGACTTCAAGGGAGGCCCTTTCCACTACAGCCCTATGCCATCCACCAGTCACATCTAGAACGTGGCTCTGAGGGGAGCCAGGCCTCCAGAAGACAGGACTGTGACTAGAGGCTGTGACAACAACCTCCAGCTTCCCAGGGCAACCCTACAGCCTGCCATAGCATGGTGGGGGCAGGGCAGGCACCCCTCAGTCCCCACTGCTGGCTTTAAGCCCCTGGCTGGGTCGCTGGTGACTGTGGAGCCTCAGCTAGAGGAGGAAGAAGAATGCTGGCAGCCTGGAGGAGCCAGGGCTGGATACAGCAAAGCTCCCCTGACAGCAGCTCAGACCCCAGCAGGGCAGGGGCCGGGACAGGACGCCCTGGTATCCTCCAGTCTCCCTGCTCTCTGTGAAGCTGCTGTGGGCCTGGAGATGTCATGTGGCCGATGGGGAAGAAAGGCCATCGCTACTCTATGGCAGAACAACAGGACTGGGAAAAGCTCGGCGTGGCGCTTACACCAGCTGCCACCCCCTCCTCCTGTGTAGGCAAAGAGCACCTGGCAGTTCTGTCCAGAGACCAAACCTGGCACCTGTTGGCAGGGAGGGTTTCTGCATGCGTGGTTCTCTGGGCCGGATTCCTCCATTCCCAGCTTTTATCATCCACCCCGCCCTCATCAGATTGGGGCAATATCCCTCCTGTGTGAGTTCCCACCCCTCCCCGCTGCAGACATCAAAAGGGAACTGAGTCCGACCCTGTGCAGGATCTGTTCTCCTCTCTCACCTGGGGAAGGAAATGGAATTTCAAAGGCCGCTGTCTCTTGGATCAGCAGGAGAGGGGTTGTCAGAGTGTGAGAAGCTCAGATCCGCCTGGGGAGCTGCCCTCCTCTTTGATCCCACCTGCTGCTGTGATGTAGCCACTGGCGAGAGGAGGGCATGGGCCAGGGAAGCCAGAGAACTGCCCACCCACTGGGACACGGCCCCGAGGGCCTCGACCTGAAGAACGGGTGTCCAAGACATCAGTGGTGCTCACCAGGCCTGGCAGCCGAGGACGCCCTGGGACGTGGCATCAGTTCTGCTGCCGCAAAGCCAGGTTAGGCAGGGAACATGCAGTCTCCTTGCTGGAGACCTCCCATCCCTGGCCCTGTGGCTCCGCCTGCAGAATGGGGCTGGTGCTGCAGTCCCACCTGGGGGCTCCACCTGCAGAGCCTGCCGTCTGCAAGCTCAGTCACCGCACAGGTGCTCAGCGGAGAGGCAGCACGGTCAGGGTTGGCACCTCCGCCCATACCAGCCCTGCCTCCAGTTCACTGTGTGGCCTTGGTGGCTGGACCTCACTGTGTCTCCTGGTGGGACATGCTCAGAGGTCCCAGCAAGGCTGGCTGTGGTTAGGATGAGTTATTAGAGCAGTGCTGGGCTGTGGCAAGCAGCCGACATCGGCCGCTGCTGTGATCTGCTGAGCACCTCCTCTAGAGAGAATAAAGGACTGGCAAAGCTCTCCTGCCCCTCACCCTGAGTTTGTGATCAGGGACCCAGGGCACTTGTCACCTGAAATCCAAGGGAGACAGGAAGTATGTGGCAAGAGCTGTGAGACATATGGCCCTGGGTCAAATCCCAGCTCAGCCATTTATTATCTGTGTGACCTTGGTCAAATGCCTGCCCTCTCTGAGCCTTCTTGTCTCACCTGTGAAAATCTAAACTGGCTGGGTGCTGTGGCTCATGCCTATAATCCCACCACTTTGGGAAACTGAGGCAGGTGGATCACTTGAGGTCAGGAGTTTGAGACCAGCCTTGTCAACATGGTGAAACCCCGTCTCTATTAAAAATACAAAAATTAGCTGGGTGTGGTGTCGCATGCTGGTAATTCCAGCTACTCAGGAGCAGAGGCAGGAGAATCGCTTGAACTCAGGAGGGTTGCAGTGAGCTGAGATTGTGCCACTGCACTCCAGCCTGGGTGACAGAGCAAGACTCCGTCTCAAAAAATATATACAT
Organism: Cheracebus regulus; assembly: GCA_963574635.1. Lineage (NCBI taxonomy): Eukaryota > Metazoa > Chordata > Mammalia > Primates > Pitheciidae > Cheracebus > Cheracebus regulus. The sequence continues at coordinate 137,953 of CAUYQU010084068.1, read as the reverse complement.
ACAAAAATTAGCTGAGTGTGGTGGCGCGTGCCTATAATCCCAGCTACTCGGGAGGCTGAGGTAGGAGAATCGCTTGAACCTGGGAGGCAGATTGCAGTGAGCTGAGATCGTGTCACTGCACTCCAGCCTGGCTGACAGAGTGAGACTCAGAAAGAAAGAAAAAGAAAATACAAACACTCCTACCTTGGAGACTGGTGTGAAAACTAAATGAAAAGTGGAGACAATTCAGATGTCCATCAGTGAATGAATGGATACACAAAGCGTGGTCCATCCGTACAATGGGCTGTCACTCATCCACGAAAAGGAATGAGGCACTGAGCCCCGCTACAATGTGGAGAAACCGCTAAGTCATCATGCTATGGAAAAAGCCAGACACGAACGGCCACGTATTGTGTGATTCTATTCACGTGAAGTGTCCAGAACACAGGAGGATCCACAGAGACAGAAAATAGATCAGTTGCCAGGCTGAGGCGGGAGGGGAATGAGGACCAACTGCTTAATGGATATGGAGTTTCCTTTGAGGGTGATGAAAACGTTCTAAAATTGACCAGGGGGATGGGCTGCCTGTATCTGTGAACATACAAAAAAATCATAGAATTGTATGCTTTAAATGAGCCAATGCTACAGTCTGTGAATTACATCTCAGTAAGGCTGTTTAAAAAGAAACATAAATGAGGCTGGGTGCGGTGGCTCATGCCTGTAATCCCAGCACTTTGGGAGTCCGAGGCGGGTAGATCACAAGGTCAGGAGTTCGAGACCATTCTGGCCAATATGGTGAAACCCCGTCTCTACTAAAAATAAAAAAATTAGCCGCACGTGGTGGTGGGTGCCTGTAGTCCCAGCTACTTAGGAGGCTAAGGCAGGAGAATTGCTTGAATTCAGGAGTTGGAGGTTGCAGCAGCTGAGATCACACCACTGCACTCCAGCCTGGGAGAAAGAGCAAGACTCTGTCTCAAAACAAACAAACAAACAAACAAAAAAACAACATAAATGAGACTGGCAGTCGGGGTTCAGTAAGCATCAGGTGAATCCACACTGGATTAAAACACAAAGAACAGGGCTGCGACATCCACAGAGTTCCTGGTGCTGAGGGGTCAGGGTAGGTGTAACCAGGTCTGCTCCTCTCTGAGCCACACAATTCGCAGGATAATTACTGGAGACCACCATGGTTACGGAGACAGCTGGCACGGATCCAGTGGCAGGGAGGTTCTGGCTTGTGCCTGGGACCCAGGTAATTGTGACCAGTATCCCCTTTCACTCCCAGAAGCAGCCTGTGGGGTGATGCATCCCGCGGCTGCCCGTGTCTTGGTGCTGCCTGGATACCCAGCCTTGGAAGCACATCTCCCCAGTGCAGATTCTCCCAGGACTAACTACAGTCCAGCCAAAATGCATCCTCAGCGACGCTCACCCCTCCTGACGCCTACCCATGTCTCCACCCTCCCTTTCCCTCCTTTCCATCCTGAGAATGTTCTCTGTCCTCTGGGCCTTCCTGCACGCTGCCCCTGCACGGAGCCTTCCTCTACCTCCTCCCCTCTCCCCTGGGCTTCGTGGGACGGACACGTCTCTGATGAGGCCCTCCCAGGCCCCTGCACCTGTGGCTCCACAACCTGGTTTTTAAAGCATTTTTGTAACTTGGCTTGTCCTTAGCAGCAGGTGGTCCAGGCCTGTCTCCCTGGTGCACCTTGAGCTCCATGGGGCAAAGGTCAACCTCTCGTCCTACGGCTTCTCCCCACACCAGCCCCGGTGCTGAGAAATGCTTCTGGTGTGAGTAGTTCTTAATCAAGAGCAGGGGTCAACATCAGCTGGGAGCTTGTTAAAACACGGTGGCTCGGTGCCACTGCCCATGTCTCTGACTCAGTGGGCCTGGGGCGGCGCCCAGGAGGCTACTCTACCCCAGGCTCCCAGTGATGCTGCCACTGTGGGTTCAGGGAGTGGGCACCCAGGCTGACTGGCTTATTGAGGGGATGAGGGGGCAGCCCTGCCCTAGGTGAGGAGTCAGGACCTGTCCTCCTTCCTCAGATGGCCCAGGCTGAACACACTCCCTGGGCAGGTGCAGAGGGAAGTGAGGGCGACTCACCACGGTGGCCTGCTCCCGGTCTTCCGTGTTGTACGTGCAGGACGTGATAAGCACATCTCCCTGGGGAAAAGTCAACATGACCCGCCTGGCATTGGCAGGTGCTCGAGGCCCTGCCCCCATGGGACCACGCCACTGTGCATGCCAGGGCACCTCTGGGGTACAGTTGCTGTTGTCCACTATGAGAAGTCCAGCAGGTTCACATGTGAGGGTCACAGGCTGTGTGTCCCCAGGAAGTTATACACCATCAGCTCCTGTGGCCCAGGCCAGTGGGAGTGCAGGCTGGTGGGGCATGGCACATCTCAGGGGACTTGGGCAAGTCCCCACCGAGGCCTGGGCTTTCCCTTCTGTGGGATCAGGGCTCCACTGCCAGCCTCAGCACCCTCATCATCTCCCAGACACTCTCAGGTTTGTGGTTGGGCCGACTAGGCTGAGGACACACATCCCCTGGGAGTGTCCTGTCTGGTCCCTCCCTTCCCATGTCCCTCTTTGAACTCCTGCATGAGTTTCCCCATGAGGCAGCCCAACCCTGAGCCACCCACAGGAACCCTCACCCTGCCCTGGGCGTCTCTCCCCTCCCCTCTGCACTTTCTCTGTCCCTCTCCTCCTGGAGGCAACCTCAGCGCTCCCAGTCACCCCAGCTGGTGTCAGTGACGGGAACATCCTTCCTGCTGGACACTCACCCGACGGACTGACACGATCTTCTTCAGCATGCGGATCTCCTGGGGCAGGCAGAGCCAAGCAGTGGGGGGAGAGGAGAACTCAGAGAGCTGCAGGCTGGACCCACCCCCGACCGCATCCTCCCTCAGGCCTCCCCGACCTCTGGGGGTGTCCATTTCGCCCCAGCCTCTACAGTGGAAACCAGGGCTGGATAAGTATGGCTTCTGGCCAGGGAGGGCATCAGATTCAAACTAGAAGGTGGTTATCTAAGACTGAGACCAATGTGACCAGAGGGCTGCCTGGGTCTCCCAAATCCCACCACCATCTGCCGTGTGCCAGACACCCATCCCAGAGGCCTTCCCTACAACCAGACACCCAAGCGGGGAGCACAGGCCGCATGGGGGGCTGTCCCTATGGTGTCAGTGACTGTAGGCCCAGCAGGTGGCCTGGGGTCAGGGCTGGGGGTGGGGCGGGAGTGGGGCGCAAGTCCCTACCTGGAAGTGAGGGCTGTAGTGATTGTCCCGGTTCACGATCTCCCACTCTCGACCGTCCCGGACCAGCACCGTGACCACCTTTCTCCCGGCCAGGTGTGTGTGGAGCTGAGAGGCGAAAATGTGGATCCCCGAGGGGGGCAGTGCCTGTGGGGTGGGGAGGGCGGCTGCAGTGTCAGGGCCCGACCCCCGAGGGGACCCTCCCGTCCATGGCCAGACTCGGCAGGGAGCAGCCCCCTGGGCAGTTTGCTTCCCTGAAACACTTGAATTTTCCAGGTCCTTCTCCCAGCCAGGCTAGAGCCACCATCAGAAACCTCACAGGGAATGACCTGCCAAGAGCGAGGTGGCAGCGACAGCCCCCATCTCCCGAGGTAGCAGCCCCCAGCTCCTGAGGAAGCACCCCCCAGCTCCCGAGGAAACAGCCCCCAGTCCTGCTCGGGAGAGACTTTCTTTCTGAGTCCTTGGTCCTCTCCTGAGCCCCTGAAGCCTGATGGGTCCAGCTTCACTCAGTCAACAGACCTTTAAGGTGAGTCCCCCGTGGACAGGGAGTGGCAAAGCCACCAAGCTGAGCAGCGCGTGGCCTCTGTGCTAAAGGCCTTGCCGTCCAGGGGACAACAAGAGGTGGAAGGCCATACTTGGCAGTGCCCTACGTGCCAGGCTAGGCAGGCCTTTCAGCTGCCCTGCGGTGTGGCCTCCTTTCAGCGTCAAGGCAGCCAAGGCTACGTTCTCCCTGTGCTCAGTGTCGCCCCTGCTACAGCTGGGAGCTACAGCTGCAACTGAAAGGTGGTCATCCAGGACCAAGACAGATGTGACCACAGGGCACTGCAGCTGGGCACTCCAAGGCTGTAGGCCGGCCTCATAGAAAAGACGGCAGCCCTCACACCAAGAGGGCTCTCGCCAGCCATCACTGGGGCATGAGAGAATCTTCCAGAGAGCAGTTTTCTCTAACCTAATGCTAACTTTTTTTAGATAGAAAATGCATTTCCATGGCCAGCCACGGTGGCTCATGCCTGTAATCCCAGCACTTTGGGAGGCCGAGGCAGGCGGATCACTTGAGGTCAGGAGTTTGAGACCAGCCTGGCCAACATGGTGAAACTCCTTCTCTACTAAAAATACAAAAATTAGCCAGGTGTGGTGGCAGTGCCTGTAATCTCAGCTACTCAGGAGGCTGAGACTGGAGAATCCCTTGAACCCAGGAGGCGGAGGTCGCAGTGAGCTGGGATCGCACCACTGCACTCCAGCCTGGGCAACACCAGCAAAACTCTGTCTCAGAAACAAACAGAAAGTGTTTCCTAAAATCGAACATTTTCTTTGTGAGTGAGTCATCTCCTTGCCCACCCACTGCCAGCCCGTTCATGCCTTCGACAGGTCCCAGAGCTCAAGGTCCCATCATCCCCGTCCCTGAAGGTCAAGGATGGCCGAGCTTCTTACAACTCATCTGCCGTCACTTTTGCTCTTTCCCTCTCCCTCCCAAGCAGCAGCCGCCCCGACCTTGCCGTCACTGATAGCTTTGTGTCCCTTGCGATGGCTTGAGGGGCCATGGTGTGCCAGGCCTGGAAGCCCAAAGGGTCCCAATGACCCTTTGGTGCCCAGAGGCTGACCCTAGCCCAGAGATGCCAGGCACGGCCAGGTGGAGGGAAGACTATGCTCTTCTGCGCACTCTGGTCCAAAGCAGTACTCTCTTCTTGGCCTGTCTATTTCACTGGGATATCTAGACTACGCCGGATTTTGGCTGCAGAATTTGTGCCCCTCTGCTATCTGCTAAAGGAGAGACAAGACTGAACACTCTCATTCTGTCATGACTCTGGGAAGGGGAGGCGGGTCTGCATTCCTGGGGCGGGACAGAGGCATCCTCATGGTCAGCGGTCAGTGGGGTCAAAGGCCCCAAGGCCTCGCAAGGGGCAGTGGGTCCTGCTGGCCTGAGGCCACTCTTCCCCATGAGCCCTGGCCACGGAGCCTTTTACATGGGCCCATGCTTCACCAGTGGGGGCTTTAGGGAAATGGGAGAGAGTGTCCACTGCAGAGTGTGGTTTAAGATCTCTCACCCCAGTCTCGGACAAAGAGAACTGATTTCCTGTGGGAGACCATGGGTCCCGTGCCAGCCGAGAGCTCCGTCTCCCTTCAGCCTTGAGGAACCTTTGCTTGGAAGACTGGGATGGTCTGGGGGCTTTCCCACATGAAGAAAGAATACTAATCGACTCATTTACTGGGAAGGAAAATCCACTATAAACCTCATTACTACGCAATCTGCTGCCATGGGCACAGCTTTCAAAGTCAGACAGGCTGGCATCTGAATCTCTTCTCTGCACAACTGCTGGCAGTGTGATCCCAGCAAGCCTCAGCCTCCTCATCTGTGAAATGGGCACGTCAACACTTACCTTCCAGGTCATTATGGGAAGCAAAGCTACCACACAGGAAGAAATGTTTATAACATACACACAAACTAGGAAATAGCATCCATCATATAAGAAGAACTCCTAGAAACCAGTAATAAGAAGAACAAACCACCTTCTGGAAAAACTGAGCACAGGAATGAACGCGAAGGAGGAGCAAATGGCCAAGAGCCAGGTGAAAAGACCCTCCAGTCCACAAAGAGAAAATTCAAGTTAAACAGCACGGACACGTCTTCCTCCCAAATGACTGAGAAAAGCTTTACAATTATTATTGATCCAGGTGGTCGGTAAGTCTGGCACTTCCCCGGTCAGTAAAACCGGGGACCCTCTCATCCTGTGTGTGGGAGGACGCAGCAGATGGGCTTTCTGAGGAGCATTTGGCAAGATTTGGTCAAAGGAACACTCACGTCTCTGAGCAGCAATTTCATGTCTAGAAATCTACATGAGAAAATGGTTTCCTGCATGGACAAGGATTTTCGGGAAGCTTCTTTCTATTGGTGAAAAGTTGACAACAGCCTAGACACTGATTGACAGGGAGACAGTTCAGCACAGGCTCCGACCAAGATAGGGCGAGCACAGGAGGAGATTTTAGTAGCCACTGCCCCATCTCGCCAGAGGCCACAGCCCTGCTGTGAGCGCCAGAGCCTGAGCGCCAACCTGTGTCTCCGCTCAGCGTGCACAGCCCTGAGGATGGGCACTCCCTGAGATGCTGTAGCCGGCACCTCACTGCCTCACCTAGTCCTGCCCTGGTCAGGTACATGGTGAAAACCCATCCTGTGGAATACTATGCAGCAATAAAAAGGCAAATCACAGGACGAATGACTGCATTTGTTGAAAAATTCATAAACTATTCAATACGACTCCAAAAAAACCACAAAAGGTTTCCAGTACCTGCAAGGGCTTCCTGAAATACACAGGAGAAAGGTCTGGAAGGACACAAAGAGCCGACAAGTGGGTATCTAGGTGGGAGGTGGCAGCAGGTGAGGAGAGCGTTCTCCTTAGCTGCAGCGCCTGCGCCTTTGAGTGGCAAGTGCATGTGTGTATGGCTTACATAACGAAGGCATATTTTAAAATGCAGCGCGTGGAAGCCTGGCACGTGGGTGTGGACTAGTGGGAGCCGTGGTTATTGCTGGAGAGGGAGGTGCACACACACACGTGGCCTCTCAGCAGGAAGGCTCCCTGCATACAGAAGAGAGGGAGGACCACAGGAGGATTCAGGGTCAAGGGAACCGAAGCTGTGCCTGCCAGCCTTCTTGGGCCACCACCTGCCAGGCCTCCTCTGGGGGACGAGGGAGGAGGGAGAGTGTCGTGCTGGCCCAGTCCCACTCACCAGCTGGGTGCAATTGTCCGTGCAGTAGCCAGTGAGGACGAAGTCAGTCTCCTGCGGTGGAATGGCCATCACTGGCGTGTACACCAGCCCCAGCTCCATGATCCCAGCGTCAAAGCGCCGCAGCGTAGGGGTGTAGTACAGGCGGATGCCTGAGGAGTCGTGCAGTCCTGGGAGAAGGTGGGACGGATGGAGGTGAGCAGGGAGTGGAGGCCCCCTCACCTCCCACTGCTGACAGATTACCCCTATGACCCCACCAGCCCGCAGCCAGGAGGCAGGGCCAGTCACCCCCAGGTCCGCTCCCACCTGCTAGGCAGACCAAGAGCCGAGTGTCTTTGTTCCCACACCTGTGGGTGCCAGGCAGCAAGCAAGATCAATTAGCACAAATAGGCTACACTCCCTGGGAAGAAAGCGCTGTTGTTTCTCTGAAAACTAGTTGAAAGCTATGGAGTGATGTGATCAAGGGGAGTCACTTAAAGCTGGCCATGGAATCAGGTGCGGGTGAGACGCTACTGATACACTGGGAAACTGAACAACTTGCGTTCTGTGCTCAGATTGTTGCCTAAGTGCTTTGATGTTCTTATTCCACGTTCAAAAGAGCCTTAGCTGGAAATTAGCCTGCAGGACAGTGACCACCTGCTGGGTGTGGTCTGGGGGAAGAAGAGGGCATGGAACTCCCATCTGCTGATGGCGCAGAAGAGCCCTGGCCCCGCGTCAAAGCTGGGCAAGTGTAAGTGTATCTCTGCGTTGAGGTTAACAAGCTTTCAAGGAGCACATCCTCCCTGCAGCCCCTACTTTTACCACTTTGATTTCTGTCCTGCAGACCCAAGAATCCACCTACCCAGCTGACGTCTCAGGAACAGTCTGAGCAAGAATGTGGCCCCAGGAGGAGGGCCAGCGTTGCAGGTCCAGCCCCTGACCATGCATGGCCCCAGGTCCTCCTTGGTCAACAGTGTGCTGTGTGCTCTCAGATGACTTGCTGTCCCTCTCTGGGCCTCAGCCCACAGTCAAGGGCCTCTTCCAGAGGAAAATGTGGTGTTTCTTTCTATCACGAAGACTGTGTATCTCCTGATTGTGGTTTGCCTACACCTGCTGCTGCTTCTTGCAGTTTGCTAACTGGAGAGTCCCTGAAGCGCCCTGGGCAAGCCTCCCAGCGGTCACATAAAACTGATGGTCAGAGGTCCAGGAGGCTGGGCACGGTGGCTCACACCTGTAATCCCAGCACTTTGGGAGGCTGAGGCAGGCAGATCACCTGAGGTCGGGAGTTCGAGACCAGCCGGGCCAACAAGACAAAACCCTGTCTCTACTAAAAATACAAAAATTAGCTGGGCATGGTAGCACGAGCCCATAATCCCAGCTACTCGGGAGGCTGGGGCAGGAGAGTTGCTTGAATCTGGGAGGCAGAGGTTGTAGTAAACCGAGACCATGCCACTACACTCCAGCCTGGGTGACAGAGTGAGACTTTGTCTCAGAACAAAAAAAAAAAACAGAGGTTCAGGGATGCTGGCACCCACTGGAACATCCTCGAAACCAGGCGTCCTCCAGAGAGCCCTGCCGTTCCTGAAACTCCATGCCTGGTGAATCAGCAGCCAGGTTCTGAGTACAGGCTGAGCTCACGGTGAGGTGGGTGGGGATCTGAAGGTCTGGCCATAGTCCCATGCCCCTAGATGTATGGTGGACACGGCGGGATGGTCAAGAGGGGCAGTGCAGCAGAAGGCTCTGCCCCCTGGGTTATGTATAGGAAAGGGACGTCAGGTGGCAAGGATTGTGAAATTGACAAGGGGTTTTAATTCACAGGGACAAGGCTTCTGATGAAGATGAAGTGGAAAAAAAAAAGATATAAAGTTCTGGTCACAAGAAAAAAATTAATGGGCCAGAAAAGCAGTCAAGACAGACATGCAGCCGGTGACCAGTGCTCGCTTCAAAACCAGGAGCTGGGAAATAGGGAATGGTTTCATCTTCTTTATGCTTTTTTGCTCTCCACCCGTGTACATGCATTGCCCTTTCTGATCAAACACATAAGAGGGTGGTGCAGATACTAACATCTCCCCTGGGTGCCAGAAATTGTCTAGACATAACCTATCCCCTTCGTAAGAGTTTTGCACAGTAAGGATCATCAGCCCCATTTTACAGATGAAGGAACCGAAGATGAAACCTGAACCGAAGACTCTGCTCGGGATCACAGGGCGGGGAAGCGGCCAAGCTAGGATTCAAACCAGGGCGGTGGACTGGGCTCAGAGCATCGTCAGGGGGCGCAACCACCTCCCTGCCTGCTTCCTTAAGGTGAGGCCAAAACAACTCCTCTTGCCTCTGCCTTCTTCCCTGGACACCCCTGCACCATCCAAACTCAAACGGCTCCTGTATCTCCGGGCTGATTGCATCAGAGGATAATAATAAAAAGGGTGTTGCAATTGGTTAAACTTCAGATGGGGATTAAATCATGAAATAATTGTGGGATTTTGATATTTATAGAAGAGCAGCCCATCTCAAGATTGGTGAAGTGACAGGAGCGTCCTTATATTTGGCAAAGGATCCATAAATACAGCCAGATAATTGTGAACAGACAGACCTCCCTGACACTCAGGGAGTTTTCAAAAATCCATTTGCTTTCAGGGCTTAAATGAGCAATAAATCCTGTAACATGCTAAGGCCCAAGCTGACTTATACCCTTCCCTGCGCGTGTGGAGAGAACTCCGACAGCGGCGGAAGGTATTACTTATGCAGCCGGGAAAAACCACAGACAACTGTCGGCTGGGCACAGCCCCGTGCCAACACACAGCGAGTTCTGTGCGTGAGCGTTTCCCAGCTTCACAGCAGCTGTGGGAGGTGGGAGAACAGGCAGGGGTGAGGTCACCACCACCTGCCCCCTGGCATCCCCGAGGTGGGAGTCACAGCCTGGCACTCGTCTCTTAGGCAGCTTCTGCACTTTGCACAAATGGAAATGAGAAGTGCCATTCAGAGAGAGAGAGCATGTGTATGTGTGTGTATATGTGTGTGTGTATGTATGTGTGCGCGTGTGTGTATGCATGCACGTTTGGATGCATGTGTGTGTGCGTGCATGCGTGTGTGTGAGTGTGTGTGTGCGCGTATGTCTATATATGGTGGAAGATGCTGGTGCAACAGAGGGAAGTATTTTCAGTTTCTAAGACAGCGTCGTCTGGCCTTGCCATGCTAAAGGCCGACCCTGCTCGCTCCGCCCTCAGGTCTGGGTGACCCAGCAGCTGCTGCTCTGCGGCCAGGCTGGACGTCCTGTGTCTCCAGACATGTCCTGTTTTACCCCCTTCCTGTCTATGCACACACCACTGCCTCTATCTGGAGCTTGGCATCTGGCAGCTTCCCTTATGAAAATTCCCCTTGTCCTTTCCCAGCTGGGCTGTCCCTGAGACGAACAGTGCTGCGCTGATGGCAGCCAGTATTATAGGGACGAGGAGGGAGGTGTGGGGCCACTGCTGGGCCCCAGTGACGCCGTGAGGAGTGAGCCCCACGAGACCCTGTCCCTGGGAGCCCACTACAGCCATGGACAATGGGGAGCAGACGAGGCCGACGCGAGGGCCATGTGCCATGAAGAGCCGGACAGCAGAGCGCCATGCAGGGCACACAAAGTGGGGGATTTCCTCCCTGGCTTAACACAGCTGAGCCCTAGGGCTTCTGAGGGGAAGATGGCGGCAGAGCCCCCTACCTTCTCTCACCAGTGGGTTGTGGTAGTGAACTTCCAGGCGGAGATATCTGGAGGACCCAGGGCCCCCGAAGGCAAGGCCGGCTTCCTCTGGGTAGTAAAATGCCTGTGTCGGGCAGGGTGTCAGACAGATGGGTGTGTCCTGAGAGGGTCCCAGGTGGGAACAGGGGCAAACCCAGCCAGCTGTTGGGGCCTGAGCTGCAGGCATGGTGGAGTGGGTGCAGCAGGATTAGAGCAATGCTTCCTCCTACAGGCAGCTATTTACGCTCCCCAGGGACAGCCTATGAGACTTGGATCAGGGAGTCGGGGAGAGGAGCTGGTGCCTGGGGCTGAGCCCTTCCCTGAAACCCCTTCTCTAGATGGGTGGGAGAGCTGGTGAGATCCCCAGTGTCAGCCTGTGGAGGCCTCAACACTGGCCCCACCACCAGCCAGCCCTGGGACCACTCTGTGCACAAAACCCTGACTCCAGGACCCACTGAGGGCATGCACTCCTGGGGCACTCTCATTTCTATGGAAAATAACAAAGGCTGGAAGGAGGTGGAATTTCAGGCATCACAGAGGCGAGGAGGCCACCTCAGGGCTGGCCCTTCTGGTGGCCTCGTGGGTCCCCTTAGGATCTCCTTCTTGGGGCCTCCAAGACAGTGAAGCTGGGTAAACAGAGCTGGGGGGACGCCAGAGGCCCAGGCAGGAGATGTCACACTGGGGTCGCGGGGCACGCACCTTGGCGCCCAGGGCCCAGGCGGCCAGCACGCGGCGGCAGTAGTTGAGGTGGTTGGGTTTTGTCTTGGAGTCACAGGGCCCGCTGAAGTAGGGAACGCTGTCCATCTCGGGGGGGCACTGGAAGACCTCCATGTGGTGCACGAGTGCCTCGTTGCCCTTGGTGACAATGGGCTCGTACTGCGAGGAGGCAGCCCCCTGAGCCTGGGGACTGGCCCCCTGCCCTCCCTTCCCCAGCAGCGTCCCTCCACAGGCCTCCATCTGCCCATCTATAAAATGGGAGGGAGATCAGGGCAATTCCAGGGGCACTTCTGGGGCTCAGGGCCGTGAGGGTGGAGCCACCAGCCCAGAACCAGACAGAAAGCCTATAGAGTCCTCCAAGGTTAAGGAAATGAGGTTCATACAGGCCATTTCCTGCCAAGGCAGGAACAAGACATGGCTGTCCTCATTCGTATGGGGCCATGGCCGGCCAGCTCCTGCAGCCCCAGCGGGAGGCAGGGCAGCCCCAGGGTTAGAGCCTGGGCCCTGAGCACACCTTCAAGGCCATGCCCTTTCCTGCTGTGTGACTCTGGGCACTCACAAAACCTCTCTGAGCACACTTTCAAAGCCATGCCCCTTCCTGCTGTGTGTCTCAGGACGCTCACATAACCTCTCTGGGCTTTGCTTCCTCTGCTGGAAACTGGGGGCTATTGTGATGAAGGAGGGCTCACAGCTATTGCGTTTGCTATTCTACCTTCCTCGGGGAAGGAGGGTGTTCTAGAGCAAGTGACTTCTGACCGGAGCTGCTTTGTCGTGAAGGGGGAGGTGGCCTGACAGACAGACAGCAGCTGCAGTCCCAAGGAAAGACGCAGAAGCCAAGACCTCGGTGGCTTTGGTCCAGGCAGGACGTGGGAACTCAGAGGCCCTTTCAGGATGGGGAGTGAGCAGGGTGACAGGGAAGAGAGGCCACTGATGGCTCCTGCAGGGCATCAGGCAGGTGCCTGAAACCTTCTGGTGATAAGAGGCCCCTGGTCCAACCAGGACCGTGGACAGCTCTCCAGGGTGAGGGACAACCCAGGCGGGGGTTGGGGGGCAGGGGTGTGTGTCGGGGAGGTAGAGCTGGGTGAGGACCTGGGCCCTGGACCTGTACGTACCATGACGATGTGGTGCCGGGAGAAGCCCTCGGGGAGCTCTTTGACATGGCACCAGTACGTGGTCTCATGGCTGGGGATGCGGATGTTGGGGGCGTGGATCTCCATGGTGTACGTGTCTGAGGGTAATTCCGGGTTTGGGATGTCGGGCTTCAGGAGCTGCACCCTCTGCAGCCCCATCCGCAGGCCTGAGGCGTTGATGGCCTCCAGCGACTGGAATGGCTTCTCCAGGATCCCGTATACCAAGTGGACGGTGCCGTCCTGCAGCCGAGACGGGGCTCAGTGGGTTGCCCACTCAGAGCCCCCAGAATTGGGCTCTTGAGGGGATACCATGTCTCTGTCCACCCACACCTGCCAAGTGGCATACTTCGCTCTCCTCTCTGTGAATAAGGGACCCTTGAGGCTGGCATGGCCCCAGCTGGGACTAAATCCCTGGTTGACCGAGCCCCAGGATCTCCTATTTGCACAGGCCATCAAATACTTTTGTCTTTCTAAACACATTCCACATTCAACCAGTGACTACTGGGCCCGCTGTGAACCAGTGTGGCAGGGACATCGGTTCCCTCCACCAACCCCAAGGTCACTGGGGACTGGGTGTGGGGGTCATTGGTCAGATCAGCAGCCCAGCCTGAGGAGTCAGTGCCCTCTATAAAAGGAAGGAAATATCCTGGGGCTTGCTGACGGCCACACTGAGCTGTGGAGCCGCGCTATGTTACATAGTCACCACCAGCCCGGCAGGAGGGGACCAAGCAGCCAGAGAAGGCTCCGTGGGTCCACGCAGTGCTGAAGGTCATGGGCAGACTCAGGAGGCAGGACGCTGGGGCTGGCTCCATCACATGCTATCGTGAGTGGACCTGGGGATCGGATGTGGAAAGTGCCTTTCGTAGCTCTCTGGGCACCGTGGGTTCAGACCTATGGGGGTGGCTAATTTGCTTTCTGAGTTTGCGGAAAGCCAGTGAGCTGCCCAGTGCAGAGGACGCCCAGAGCTGCAGGCAGGGGCCCGTATGCCTGGCCTGGAGCCTCCGGGCTGAGCACACACAGGCATTGGCCTTCCCTGTGAGGTTCTTCTGGAAGGTTCTCTGCTCACCCTTGCCTCGTACACCGGGAAGCAACAACCTCCTGGAAGAACCTCTTCCGGCACCAGCTCTGGGCCCTGGGGACGTCCACTCCACTCCAACTCTCTCTGGGCTTCCGTTTCCTCACCTGGCAAACAGCTAGCAATTCTGTTTTCTTAGATTCAATATTTGTCTATTTGGCATCTATTAATGAGTTGCAGGGTCAAAGCGATGGCCAGAGCTGTTTGCACCTGCCCTGCCTCCAACATCCATGAGTGTGTGAGAATCACATTCCCAACCCTCCTGCGCATCCCAAGCCCGGATCCCTAGCCACCCCCTCCACCTGACTCTCACACCCCAGGCCAATATTGCCCCAGCCCTAAATCACCCTAGGGCCAGGAACCAGGCAACTAGAGACCATCCCAGCCACCCAGAGCCCACCAGAATTGTCTAAATGAAGCTGCTTCCCTGCCCTTCCTGGCCTTTCCCATGGAACCCCCAAGAAAGCCTCAGGGCTGGGCTCTGCCCTGGCCCCTGTGTCTGCCTCCTGACCAAACTCAGGGCTCCCCAGGTGGCCCTGCATGGTACAAGTGCCCCTTCTCCCAGGAAATGCAATACATCTTTCGATGGCACTGGCCTCCCGGGTGGTCACTCAGCCCCCCTGCATGGATTAAGACCTGTCCCTAACTACCAGCCCCTGCCACTGCCACGCCAAAGCATTACTTACACAAGGCAAAAGGAGTCAAGGTGAACTAGAGTTAAAAGGGTTTCATCTTCAAGGGCAAGGTGCGTTGCTTTTCCTAACAGGTGGGGGGATTCTTAAAGCAGCATAAAGAGCCCAGGGCTTTTTCAAGGTTTTGTGGCCATGAGCTCCCAGACAGAGTTGGTCAGGACTCACAGATCATCTAGCTGCCATCCCCACTTTACAGAGGTCCAGAGGAGGCAGGGACCTGCCTCGAGCCTCATAGCAAGCTGGCGACAGAGCCGGGTTGGAAAGCCAGGTCTCCTGGGTTCTGAATCCCACCTGACGTTGAAGGGACCAGGAGGAGAGGGACACCCAGGAGCAAGGTCTAAGGCAATGGGAGAGGCTCCAGCGCAAGCCCCGCATCCAGAAACCCCACCAGCTGCGTGTTGGCGAAGAGCTGCTTTTTTGAAGGCTCAGGAGCTGATAGCAGAGCTGGACCGTCCTGAGTGCCCCAGCCCCGCCACTGCCTCTGGGCCACCCTCCTAGGCTTTCTCTGTTGTAGCTGGCCAGGCCCAGGCCCCAGACTTATCAGGACAGGAAAGGTACCGTGACATTGGTGCAGGTGGCATGGCTCACGTAGCCCACGCTCTCCTGGGTGCTTGAGGTCCCCCCTACCTCAATGAGGTAATCCTTGGGGTCGCAGGTGCCAAAGGGCCTCTTGAAAAGCAGGACCAGGCCTTCTGGAGTCCTCTGCACCTGCAGCAGCTGGTAGTCCTGCTGGGGATCCAGGTGGATCTGCCCATTCTGGTCACTCCAGGCATCCTGCAGAGACAAGCACTGGGCTTCAGGCACCAAGGAGCAAAGGCCGGCGGATCCACAGGGGAAGAGGGCGCCCCCCAGCAGAGTTCGGCGTCCCCCAGCAGAGCTCGGCGTTCCCCGGCACAGCTCAGCCTTCCCCGGCAGAGCTCGGCGTCCATTGCCGGCAGAGCCGGGGAGGCCGGGTCCCAGTCCCTGTGTCCTGGGGTTGGGCCTCCACCTGCACCTTCTATGTCCATTTCTGCCTGGAGACAGTGGCCTTGAGCCCCAACGGTGCTCCCCTCCTCTGCAGCCAGGAACCAGGGCTCTGGCTTGCCAGCTGGTCACAGGCTCTATGAGCCACAGGGGTTCCCAGGCCTGGAGGTCGGGACGCTGAGCATCTTAAGAAGGTGCCCGAGGCTCCCAAGGCCTCACCAGGACTGGAAACGAGGGCCTCAGGCCAATGCTGCTCTCAGTCAGGCAGGTGGGAGGGGTGCGGAGCCTCAGAAAGGGGGGAGTCGGGGACAGGGTGGGACATGAACTGGGAGAGAGAAACCAGGGCGCCAGAGTAAGGTGGGGATTGCTACCAGTTGCCCACGCTGCACTGGCACAACCCTGAGAACAAGCACTGCTTTAGTACTTAAGTGTGTGTGTGTGTGTGTGTGTGTGTGTGTGTGTGTGTGATTTTTTATTTTTATTTGTAGACATAGGGTCTCGGTCTCACTATGTTGCCCAGGCTGGTCTTGAACTCCTGGCCTCAAGTGATCCTCCTGCCTAGCCCTCCTAAAGTGCTGGAATTACAGGCGTGAGCCACCACACCCAGCCCGAAGCACCACTTTAAACTCTGTGCCTAGGCACTGCTCCCCTCGCCCTAGTCCCAGCCCTGCTTGGAGAAGGTAAACTGAGGCCCAGGGAGGATTCGGACCCGCTGCATTCTCACAGGATGCTTCCTGGGATCTGGATCGGCGACCTCTGCCCTCCCTGCCCCCATCTGCTCCCCTTGTACTGGGCCCTAAGGGGCAGGGACATGGTGGCCCCAGGCCAGGTCACAGGGGAGAAGACCACCAGGGAGACCCACTGAGAGACAGGGAAGAGTCTTCCCAGACGAATAGGCTGCTCTTCACACTCAAGCATCCCACCGGCCCTTGGCGGTAAGGACTTCGGGTTGTGTTTCTTTTTAATCTTACATTCAGGGCTAAAACATCTTCTCTTCATTTCCTTGAGAAAAAAGAAATCTGCAAAAGATGTTGCCAAATTTTCTCTAGGGAAAAAAGCCATGCAATGTAGCCCTGGCGGGGACACTGCCGGTTTGCCGAGAGACTCATTTTCAACAGAGGCAGAAAGTTCGCCTGTGATATTTCAACTGGAAATCAAGCAGGTATTAGTTGAACATATTGCTTAGGGAGGAATAACAAGGCTGACATTTGTCCTCATAGGAATTTGTTGTGCAAATTAACCTTGCCAGGGCACGGAAAGGCAGAGTCACCTGGCTTCCTCTGGCGCAGCAAATACTCCTGTATTCAGGGTGCCTCGGGCAGAGTAACGAAGGACTCCAAACTGCCAGCGAAGGGGCTCAGCTGCTCCTCCAGACGGCTGACGGCTCAGAACCAGGGCTGTCCCAGGTCTTTCTCAGCTGGCCCTGAGCCACAGAGTGTCTTTGTGCATGGGAGTCTGTGCAGCCCCATGGGTCAGAGCAGGGCCCTTCCCAGGCAGCTCCACCCGCCCTACCTGGGTGGCCCTAAGCCTGACCGGTGACATGGGCAAGGGCCTCCCGGCTGAGTCCTGGGGATTGGAGGGGGCAAGCTCAGCTCCAGAAACAGCAGCCACTGTCTGCTCTCATGAACTCACAACACGCAAAAAGACAGAGAGGGACTGTCTACCCTACCACTCCATGGTGACACCAAGGCGCAGAGCTGGGGCCGGTCGCCCCACACAGACTCCACTGTGCTCACAGATAAAGCAAGCGCCTCCTGACTTGGGAGATATAACTCTGTTGGCCCTCCTTTGTCTGTTTCTGTGGAGAGAGTTGGGTTTCGTCCACAAAGAGGCCCTGGTGGCCAGTCCCATATTGGAAGGAAGGAAGGAGCAGGACACATGGTCGGCAGTGGGCTCGCCCACTTCAGGGACCCCTGCAGCTTGTGGAAGGGCCTAAAGTCCTCTCCAGTTTGAAGGGAAACTCCCCCTTTCTCCACCCTGTGGGGCAAGAGTGAAGGTAAACTTGGAAGGAAGGGAGCCAGAGCCCGTCCCAGCAGTTCTGGCTGAGCCCTGTGGGTAGGGGCAGGGTGTCTGCCCTGCACAGTGGGTAGGGCTGCATCCCATGGGTGCGGGAGCTTCATGCTGTGCCCGGCCATGAGCCACCACCTGGTTCGCATCAGTGGGCATGTGTGCTCTGGGGACGTGGCACTGGGCATGTTTATGGGACTAGGGGCCGTGGGGTCTGTGCTCACACACGTGTGGGGTGTGGAGTGGTAGGAGTCTGTGTGGTGTGTGCGTCCTCTCTCTGTATGCAGCTCCATTCCCTGGGATTGCTGGGTCCCATGATCTGGGTGGGCAGCCAGGGACCGTGGAAAGCACGTCTTTCCTATGTTGTCCTCAAATTGACATCCCCATGATGCCCCAGCTCGGGTGCAGACTTGGCTCAGAGCAGAGTCAGCTCAAACACTGAGAGGTGGCAGAGAACTTCCTGGGCTAAGGAGGGTGAGTGTAGAAAGACAGCCAGCTGGGGTGCCAGGTCGAGAAAGTTCTGGAGATCTAGCAGGGAGGAGAGACTTACCGCAAAGTAGGCAGTGTCCCCATCGGTCCAGAGCACCACCAGGTCCGCGTTCTCAGGCTCGCCACGGTCGGACATCCCAAACAGGACCCCAGCCTCGAGCCGCCGCACCAGGAGCTGGAAGTCGATGGCCTCCTGGGCATAGCTGACGTTCCATGAGAGCTCCAGGGACCCCTCGGGGTCTAGGGGGATGTGGTAGGGCAGGCGGCTCTCAGTGGGAGCAGAGCCCTGCAGTGTGGCCACCAGGATGACCAGGAAGACGGCCACTGCTGTGCCATACATGGAGGCCGCCTCCCGCACGCTGGGGCCGGACAGGCTGGCCCAGTGACAGCAGCGACCAGGGTCCTGCATGGCTGGGGTGAGCTCTCCGGTCCCACTTGGCCATTTATGCCCCAGTCCTGCATGGGGTGGGTCCAGGCAGCAAGGGTAATCACATTTGTCTGGTGGGGAATTCAATTGTCCCTCCCACAAGCCTGCGCCCCAGGCCAAGTGCTCTGCCTGCTGCCCTCCGATAATTATCACTAATGACACATGGACATTGTCAGTGGGAGTTGAAGCAGACAGGCGGATGCTGTCCCTTCTGAGATGGCCCTGAAGAGTTGTCCCAAAAGCAGATCCCCCCTGCAGCCAAGAAGCCTTTCAGATGCTCTCTAGCCCAGAGCCGGCTGACTGCCTCACAGGCCGTCTGGTCCAGTCCCCAGTGGGGTGATGTCTGTGCCACCTCCACCCACTGACGAGTAGGCTGAGGTTCGAGGAGCCGCTCCAAGCTAACAGTGGAGGATGGGCCCGTAGCCACTGCAGGCCTGGCCCAGCGAGCAGAGCCGTTTGTACAATACTAGCGGGTGGGCCCATTTCAAACCAAAAATAAGACAATCTCCAAATAGTCCCTGTGTTTAGACACTCTCCACGGCCTGCTGTTCCCACTTTTGTCTCCTCTCAATTTTCCCACAGTCTCCAGCTGGCACCACGGCTGCTCCAGAAGGCGCGAGAGCATTGCAGGGGGTGGGGGACATGGGCGTGGGGTGCATTGTTGGGGACAGAAGGAACCGGAGGTGCACAGGGGATAGGCAGGCTGCTGGGTGCACTGCTGGGGGTGATGGCCTTGAAGGAAAAGAGGGTGAGTGACGGGCCTGCTCCCCTGTCTCCGAAGCTCCCAAACCCACAGCTTCCTCTTGCCCAGAGCAGATCTGGCCTGAATCTGAACCGTCTCAGGGCAGCCGGCCCTGGCACTGCTTCTCCCACACCTGCTGCAGGACCTTTGCTGTCATCCACCCACGGGCCTGAGGGCCAGTCTCACCGAAGCACCACTCCCTCCTGTCCTCTCCTCTGCAGACTGATCGCGGCCGCCTCTAGGACATTCTGCTTGATCCTCCCAGCTCCACCCCGCCAGGCTGGGTTGACAGACCTCGCCAGCTGAACTAGAAGCCTCCTCCCTTCCCTCTTCCCTCCCTTCCTTCCTTTTTTCTCCTCTTACTTCTCCCCTCTTTAGAGAAACCCGGAGTCTAGCCTTAGGAGCACATTAATGTCATAGGCTGACATTGACATTTCAGCCCTCAAATATCCATGACAGCAGGTCGGGAGGCCGGTTCTGCTCTGAGCTCTGTGCCGTGGAAAGGAATGACTGTCTTTGCATGAGCATGAAATTTCGAGAAAGTGTCAGCCTTCCCCTGTCCCTGGCAGGCGGTGCCTCTCTGCCCCACAGTGGCCAGGCCATCCTGCAAAGCAAGTGCAGGCCATGAGCCCCTCCCTGCTGACTGCACCCAGAGGGGCCCCGTTCACCCTCATCCGCAGCCCAGGCAGGTGAGGACCAAGTGCATAGGCACCTCTGCAATAGAGTGTGGCCCTGGCGTGAAACTGACTCCCAGGCCAGGGGAAAGATGCTCTTGGGAGTTCTCTGCCGTGCCCCGGGAAGGGCCTCAGCCTCTGAAGGCCTGGCTTTCCCATCAGGACCTGCCACTGCCCTCGCCTGAGAGCACCCCGTCTCCATGACTCAGATCATTTCCGAAACCTCTTCACCTGTGCCACATAAGCAGGTGTCTGGCATCGAGATAACAGCATATCCTGGACATTCACTCCTGGGACTGGGGAGCGGCCACAGCCAGCCAGTGACATGAAGAGCCTCCAGTGTGGGCAGGCACTGTGTTCCCAGCACGGGATGACTGAAGCCCACACAGGCGGAGGTAGGGGGCGGGGGCTCCATAGCACACCCAGCTCAGGGGTGAGACCTCTCAGTGGCCTGCTGGCCACCCAGGTGGCTCCAGCTAGGCAACAGGCTAAGTGGCCACCAGCTGGGGACCGAGTTGTGGGGAGGGGACGCCTCTCTCCCCTCTGGGGTAGCAAGGCCCCAGGCACTCCTCCTGCTCCTCCAGGGCTCTGGGGTCACATCCTTCTCTGCCCTCCTGAATGCGCAGCTGGCGTCCTCAGAGAAGCACTTTCCAGCCCAGTGCCTCCTCCCCATCTGCAGACGGAGGAAGTTGGATGACAAGGACAATTGATCCCTCCAGCTTCCTTCAACCCAGCGGTTCTGGGGAGTGAGAGGCAGCGAGGCCTGGGAGCTGGAGCCCCGGAAGCTGCCAGCCCTTGAGCGGCTTACCACACCTCCCAGCCTCAGTCCTCTCCTGGATACTCGAGAGACCACAGCCGCCGGGAGCTCCAGGGAGTGACAGCAGGTGCGGTCCATCCACAGCAGTGTTATGCACACGTGTTTATTTTTAACAGGAATCAAAAGATATTTTCTCAAAACCAGCTTTCCTCTCGCATTTGACAGAAATGATTCAGCTGATTCTGAAATAATGATGACCAAGCCCGAGGGAGGAGCAGGAGACACAGTCAGGCTGCACCAGGGCTTGCCCTGCTTTGCCCCCTCCATCCTGGCCGGCCTTGGGTGGCTGGGTGTGCCATCGTCCCTGTCTCAGACACAGGAGAGGCAGCCTCAGAGAGGCCAGACAACAAACGCGCCTGAGCTCACACAGCCCCCAGCAGCACAGGGTGGGCCAGTGCCCGGGTCAGGGACCCCAGAGAGGATGCCCTGAGCTGGAGGGGGCTGTACACCTTGGCAGCCAAGGTCAGAAAAATTCCACTGGAGTCAGGAAGAAGGGATGCTCTGATGAGAAATGCAACCGCAGAGAAAATCTGCGGAGGCTGGGGCCAGGCGGGAGGGAGCGGATCCAATCAGATGGCCTGTGGCTGTGCCCTTCCTTGCATTAATGGATTTTAAAAGGGAGCAATCCGACCCCAGGGTAAGGAAGCAGTGGTCAGCTCTCCTCCTGCCCTCACCTTCCTCGGAGGTGACACCTGCCTGCCAGGTGCTCTCTTGGGTGGGCACAGGCCTCCCTGTGGTGCCCCGAGGGGGGCCTTCCTCCCTGTCCCCACCCCGGCTGGCCCTGCTCCGGTGTCTGGGTGCACCTTGCCCTCCAGAAGTGGGGGTGGGGATGGGGGAGGCTGGGGCGGCTCAGGGTGTCATGGCCACTGTGTCAGGAAATAAGCCACATTCCTGCAACTCAGCGCCTGGCTTTCCTCCAAGGCTCATCGACGGCTGACCTCATTTAGAACCAATTTCAGCGTTTTAATAAGCCCTTTGCTTTCCCGCATCTCTCTGATGCCATCAGCTTTGCAGGCTGTAATTCCCCATCGCCTCTGCCACGTGAGGCTGGCTCCTGCTGACGTCCTAACCTGGGGCACTGAGAGCCCTGAGTGGAGCGACTAGGTTGTGGACCAGAGCTGGGTGGGTGAACAGGCTAGGCCACTCCCCAGTGACGATGGGGCGTGGCCACGGGACAGCACTGTCCTTCACCTGTGGCTCAGGCTCTTAGGGACCTCCTGTTAGCAGGAAAAATTCAACTATCAAGCTGATGGTGGTGCCTAGACCTGGCTTGTGATGGGACGGATTGGGAGCTGCAGGGAGATGGTGACTCTGTCCACCACGGAGGCCACTCCAGAGCGACACTGTCCCCTTGGGGAACGTGGGGCTGCTGGCCTACGTCCCTCCTCGTCCTGAGCATAGGGGCTGTGGTATGAAGGTTAAGAAGCACATTCTGGGCTGGGCATGGTGGCTCATACTTATAATCCCAGGACTTTGGGAGGCAGAGAGGGGAGGATGGCTTGAACCCAGGAGTTCGAGACCAACCTGGGCAACATAGCATGAACCAGTCTCTACCAAAATAAAAATAAAAACAAATTAGTCAGGCTTGGTGGTGCAAGGCTGTAGTCCCAGCGACTCAGGAGGCTGAGGCAGGAGGATCGCTTGAGCCCGGGAGTTCGAGGCTGCAGTGAGCCATGACTGCACCACTGCACTCCAGCTTGAATGACGGAGCATGACCCTGTCTCTCAACAAACAAATAAAAAGCATATCCCACCTGAGGAGGCAGAGGTGGCACCACACCCCTCATCTGCTCAGAAGTGTAGGAGTCCCTGAGAGTGTGAATGCATGGGGCATCCCACGGCTTGAGATGTCTAGGGCCGGGGCACCCAGCAGGGTGGCTCCAGAGGGATCAGCATGAGGGCTGGGCTCGAGGCAGGTCACAGAGGTGCCCAGAGCACCACCGAAAGCCTTCCTGGCTGCTGGACCAGAGGTGCCCACTGGCCCTGAAGCTCTGTGCCAAAAGCAAGGGGTCACTCGTCCCAGAAGGGGTCCATATTGTGGGCCCCAGTGATGTGCCCGCAGAATCTCCCAAGGAAGTGGAACCCAGGAGTCCCTGGCTGGCTCCAGGGCTGGGGCTTCCAGGCCTGCCAGGCCACCCCTGTGTGCCCGGAGCAGCCTGCTGGGAGCAAAGCCTCCACTCTATCACTGGTGGGCGGCTGGCGTGGGCAGGGCACAGCCTCCGTGGCTTCCGTCTCTCCTCTGTACACAGGGGTCAACGAGAGGGATGACGGGGAGGCAGACCCTCACACCAGCATGACCTGCACCCCCAGCTCTGGGCTCATGCTCACACACTCAGTTTTACACATGCGCTCAAGCATGCATGTGCGCGTGTGCACGCGCGCGCGCACACACACACACACACACACCCCCCCCCCCCTCCCGTAAGTTGGTCTCAATCTTGGGGCTGAGGTGTGCAGGGCCCTGAGGCATCTTGCAGGGAAGCCGCTTCTGGGTCCTGCTTCTTTTCTCTAAGGATGCCGACTGCTCCTCTCTCTGAGCAGCTCAGGGGGACGTGCAAGTGCCTGATTTTCGCATTTGTAACTTTTCTGAAGGCACCACACTGCCAGGACGGTGGTGGGTCCTCAGGCAGTAGCTTCAGACCACTCCCAAGTCACAGGGTAGCTGTGGGCACCAGACGGACAGAGAGGCCCTGAAACCTGCCGGCCCTGTGACCCACCAGGACAGTCCCCACGCCCCCAAGCCTTCTTTCTTCATCTGTTAATGGCCGTCTTGCCCAGGACCAGCCCTGGTGCCAACCTTAGGCTGCAAAGGCTGGGCCCTGTACGGCTGGCATCAGCACTCGGGGCTGCTGGTCTTGCTCCCCGCTGGCTCCTACTGGTCCCCTCTTCCTGAGGCTGCAGCTCGTCTGTCGGTGAGCTCAGTCACCTCGGAGATCCACAGGTTGACCTACTGTTGACCCAGAATGGACGATACAGTGAGGGATTGAAAGACAGCCCCGCTTGCCCTCACCCGCATCCATCTCAGGGGCTGCTGCACCCACCGACATCACAGGGTCTGGCAGGCAGGGCTCTGGCCCGCGGGGCTCTGGGAGACCGTGAGAATTCACCTCCCTCCCCAGAATCTCGCCAAGCCTCCGGCACATGATAGACAGAGGGATGCCTTACAGTGGCCATGTCCAAATCCCTGCAAGTCAGGTAGGCTGCCCGGGGAAGGGACTTTCAGTGTCGTTAGGTTAAAACCTGGAGGTGGGAGGTGGAAGGTGGGAGGTGAGAGGTGGGCCTGGATGGACCGGGTGGAGCCCACGTCATCACAAAGTTCCCGTGTATGAAAGGGAGAAGGAGATGCAAGGGTGGGGTCCGAGGAGAGGAGGCTGCTTCCGAGACGGAGCAGGGACCGTGAGCCAAGGGTTGTGGAGAACTCTGGAAGCTGGAAAACATGGAAACAGATTCCCCCCAGAGCCCTCAGAAGGAGCCAGCCCTGCAGACACCTTGATTTTAGAGCTGCTGACCTCCAGAACTGTAAAATAAAAAAAAATCATGTAGTTTTAAGCTGCAGAGTTTTTGGTCATTTGTTACAGTGTCCACAGGAAATGCGAGCACAGGGCCAGCAACCTCCTCTCCCGGCATCAGCTGGCGCCATCACACTCCGGCAGGACCCCCAAGTGCTGCAGCTAAGCTCCTTTAGGTCGGAAGCTGTGTTCCCTTCTTTTTGTCCTGTACCCTAAGTTATGGTTTTGGTTGCCCCAATAGCGGATGCTGAGGCAACGGTCTGGATGTGAGCAGGTTGTGCAGAAGGGGAGCTCAGAGTGTGCGGAGAGGGGTGGGCAGGGGAGCCTCATGAAC
This sequence comes from Cheracebus regulus, assembly GCA_963574635.1. Taxonomy (NCBI): domain Eukaryota; kingdom Metazoa; phylum Chordata; class Mammalia; order Primates; family Pitheciidae; genus Cheracebus; species Cheracebus regulus. The sequence goes on along the minus strand of CAUYQU010084068.1, from coordinate 113,736 downwards.
CATGCCTTCACAATCAGTTTCACCATGGGCAGTGGGAACTCAGTCCCAAAGGGACCCTGGAGAGACCACGGAACACCCCAGAACTGTCACATCGAAGGGTGAAGAAGCTGGGGCTCTCACCTTCCCCCGCCCCCCAGCCCCTCACTGAGAGAAGGATGCTCCTGGGACATCAGAGCCCAGCACAGGAGCTGCCCATTGGTGGGCAAAGCCCACTCCCACAGCTGAGCCCACCCCAGGGATCGGGGAGCAGAGACACAGGAAGTTGTGGGGTCTGTTGCCTTGGGCGGGTCCAGGAGATGGGGGCTGTGGCGAGGATCGAGGGGCGATGCCCTTTGCATCGTGCCAGTGTACAGCGGGAGCCCCGTGTGGGACAGCTGTCACCAGGCTGTGGTTTGGGCTCCTGAGTCCCGAGATGCCCTCTGTGCCCACAGGCTCATAGGAACCACGTCCGCAGCCCGCTGCCTCTTCCACAGACGAGGATGCAGGTACAGGTACTGGGTGTTCTCGTGAGTGAGGGCACCCAGCCCTTCCAGGTCCCTCGGAGGCCCTGACTGTCACCATTTTACAACTCAGGATGCCGAAGCCTAGAGAAAAGTACTGGCCGGGTATCCGTGGTCATGGGTGGTGGCTGCAGAGTGGCAAGCCTAGGAGGGTGTGGCATGTGGCATCCATGGAGTCTGGAGAGGAGGGCTGTCCTGGGCAGTCCCATGCAGGCTCTGCTGACTCTCAAGATGGGGGCTGTGGCAGCCTCAGAGTGGGCAGGCAGGGGTTGAGTGAGCTGCCTGACAAAGGCTGCAACGCCAGTGACCTGCCCTCAGACCCCCACTCAGGGCTCATGGGCACCTCATCAGCAGCCCCTAGAGCTCGGGGCTGCCACAACGCATGGGACACGGATAGGCCCTATGCGGCTGAGGCCGGTGCCACCCAGCTCAGGACCCCCAGACCTGTCCTGACTCCCTGGGCCTCAGCCGAGAATGGGACTTGGGCCCCAAGGTCTGAGCGGTCAGTCAGCCCTCGTCCCGCCCCCCATGCCCATTTCGGGACCAGGTGTTCTTGGAAACCTGATCCCAGAGACAATGAAGGGCAGCGCCTCGCAGGCTCAGCAGGGCTTCCACCCGCCTCCATGCCCAGGGCTGAGGGGGCATCCGAGGTCCCGCCCAGAGGCAGGCGATGTGGAGGCTCAGGCTCGGGAGCGCTGTCCCTTGACGTTTAGGTGAGTGTCACTAGGAGGGACGTGGTCCTTGCCCCAGAGAAGTAATCATGACAAAGGCAGAGAGAGGCATGTGCATGCTCCTCCACCTTTGTACCTCATTTCCTGGGCTTATGGGGACAGTGACAGAACCACATGCACATGTCCTGGGGCTGGGGCTCCCCAAGTCAGTGCAGGCCAGGGCTAGACCATCTGCGCTTAGTAAGTGCTGCCTCCATGGTGTTAAGCTCTATTAGCCAGGCATTGTGGGGCAAGACTGTAGTTCCAGCGACTCAGGAGGCTGAGGCAGGAGGATCACTTGAGCCCGGGAGTTCGAGGCTGCAGTGAGCCATGACTGCACCACTGCACTCCAGCTTGAATGACGGAGCATGACCCTGTCTCTCAACAAACAAAAAGCATATCCTGCCTGAGGAGGCAGAGGTGGCACCACACCCCTCGTCTGCTCAGAAGTGTAGGGGGCTGTGAGAGTGCGAATGCATGGGGCATCCCACAGCTTGAGATGTCTAGGGCTGGGGGCACCCAGCAGGGTGGCTACAGTGGGATCAGCATGAGGGCTGGGCTCGGAGCCGGTCACAGAGGTGCCCAGAGCACCACGAAAAGCCTTACTGTCTACTGGACCAGAGGCACCCACTGGCCCTGAAGCTCTGTGCCAAAAGCAAGGGGTCACTGATCCCAGACGGGGTTATAAACATCCAGACGTGCCTGAAAAACGCAGTGCAGAATTGCTCCCTCAAATATGACTACTGTTAATAGCTGATACGTCATCTTTCAGAACAGCTTTTCATTATCTGAAAATTTTTAGTTATTGTTTGTTTATCACATCGTGTAAAATGTCCTGTCTTGACCACTGTAAGTGTATAGTTCAATGGTGTCAAGTGCATTCCTGTTGCTGTGCAATCATCACCACTGTCTGTCTCCAGAATGCCTCATCTTGCCAAACTGAAGTTCTGTCCCCATGAAACCAACAGCTCCTTATTCTCCCTCCCCCAGCCCGGGTACCTGCCATTCTACTTTCTATCTCTAGGATTTTGATGACTCTGAGACCACATACACATGGCATCATACAGACTTTGCCCTTTGTGTCCAGTCTGTTTCACGGAGCGTACTGTCCTCAGGGTTCATCCGGGCTGCAGCGTGTGTCAGAGCTTCCTTGTCTTTTGAGGCTCCTCTTAGAGAGGACTCTTGCATGAATGACCACACTAGATTTGTTCAATATCAGTAGATGGTGGTTGGGTTGCTTCCATCTTTTAGCTGTTGTGAGTCATGCTGGTGGGTGTGCAAATGCCTCTTTGAATCGTGCTGTCAGTTCCTTTGAGTGTGTCCCCAGAAATGGCATCGATGCACCCTGTGAGAATTCTACTTTTAATTTTGAGGAGCCATCACCGTTTGCACACAGTGTCCTGTACACACCGTCCTGCCCCTGGTGTTTTCCACACGCAGGTCGGATATATCTCGAGTATTCGTGCTCAGTGCTGCCTCCCCCTTTGACAGCTCTCAAGTGTCCCACTGAATGCATGGTCTCTGATTGATTTATACAGCTTCTTGTTGATAAATATGTGGGTTGTTTGCTTCTTAAACTATGAGTGACAGTGGTGTGACTCTTGCTCTTGTCTGCCAACCCCCATGCACTTGTATCCATGGTTCTTTAGGATCAGTCCCTAGAGCTGGAGCTGTGCAGCCAGGAGCATTGGGCTCCCTAATTGAAATCAACCCCCAGGTTCAAAAGGCCTTGGTCAAGAGGGCTGCTCAGATGCTGGCTGTTATCCACCAACCAAAGGCACAACTGCTGCTGTGGAACAAATAGTTTCTAACAAGTGAGTAGGTTCAAACCCTGTTGATGGGCCAAATTAGCTATTGGATGAGGCAGCCTCCCTCCAGCTACAATCAAATGCATCACATACATAAACACAAATTTAATCAAGCCTAAGCCTCGCCATCTGCTTTTCAAAGATGAGACTTTGGAAATGAGCAGGTCTTTGTGCCCGGGGGCCTCTGACATTCACAAAGTAAGAAGTGGGCAGCGATCTGCACACCCTGATCCAATTTTCCCTCTGCTGATCAAGTTATGGAGAGTCTTGGCCCCATAAGGCCCCAGGGAAAGGGCAAATTAAAATGACCAGGACAGAGATGGTCTGTGTCACGTAGGAGGTGAGGAGGTAGCATGAGCTACAGTGCTGATGAGGATATCTTTCTGGGTGGCACTGGTCAATATCTGGAGTGACAGGATGTCTTGGAAGGGCTGGCATTTCCAAAGGCCTGTTTGGTCCTGGGAGAACCGGTCTGGGATTGAAGTGTCTCAGCATGGTAACATGGCCAAGGTCACGGATATGTTTTGGGTCTGTGTCCCTATCCAAATCTCATGTTGAATCATAATTCCCAATACTGGGGGAGGGACCAGTGGGATGTCATTGCATCATGGGGGCAGAATTTTCCTATGCTGTTCTCATGATAATGAATAAGTCTCACAAGATCTAATGGTTTTATAAAAGGGAGTTCCCCTTCACATACTCTCTTGCCTGCCACCATGTAAGATGTGACTTTGCTCCCGCTTCGCCTTCTGCCATGATTTTGAGGCCTCCCCAGCCAAGTGGAACTGTGAGTCCATTAAACCTCTTTTTAAAAATAAATTACCCAGTCTTGGGTATCTCTTTATTAGCAGCATGAGAACAGACTAATACACTGTCCTCGTGATAGTGAGTGAGTTCTCATAAGATCTGGTTGTTTCAAAGTGTGTAGCACTTCCCTCCTCTCTCTCTCTTTCCTACCACCATGTGAAGATATGCTTGCCTCCCTTTCACCTTCCACCATGATTGTAACTTTCCTGAGGCCTTCCCAACCATGCTTTCTGTACAGCCTACAGAACTGTGAGTCAATTAAACCTCTTTTCTTTATACATTACCCAGTCTCAGGAAGTTCTTTATAGTAGTGTGAGAATGAACTAATATAAAAAATTGATACCAGAGAAGTGGGGCATTGCCATAAAGGTATCTAAAAATGTGGAAGTGACTTTGGAACTGGATAATGGGCAAGAGGTTGGAACAGCTTGGAGGGCTCAGAAGAAGGCAAGAAGATGAGGGAAAGTTTAGAACTTCCTAGAGACTCGTTGAACGGTTTTGACCAAAATATTGATGATAGTGATATGGACAGAGATGGCTGGGCTGATGAGGTCTCAAATGGAGATGAGGAACTTATTGGAACTAGAGTAAAGGTCAGTCTTGCTATGCTTTAGCAAAGAGACTGGTGACACTGTGCCTCTGCTCTAGAATTCTGTTGAACTTTAAACTTGAAAGAGATGATTTAGTGTATCTGGTGGAAGAAATTTCTAAGCATCAAAGCATCCAAGACATAACTTGGCTGCTTCTAACAGCATATGCTTATATGTATTCACAAAGAAATGGTCTGAAATTAGAACTTACATTTAAAAGGAAAGTGAAGCATAAAAGTTTGGGAAATTTGCAGCCTAACTATGTGGTAGAAAAGCAAAATCCATTTTCTGGGGAGGAATTCAAGGTTGCAGAAATTTGCATAAGAGAACCAAATGTTAATAGCCAAGACTATGGGGAAAATGCCTCCAGGGCATTTCAGAGACCTTTGAGGCAGCCTCTCCCATCACAGGCCTGGAGACCTAGGAGGGAAACACAGTGGGTCAGGCCCAGGGCCCTGCTGCTCTGTGCAGCCTCTGGACATGGTGCCCTGCATCCTTGCTACTCCAGCTCCAGCTGTGGCTAAAAGGGGTCAAGGTACAGTTTGGCCATTGTTTCAGAGGGTGCAAGCCCCAAGTCTTGGTGGCTTCCATGTAGTGTTAGGCCTGTGGGTGCACAGAAGGCAAGAATTGAGGCTTAGGAACCTTTGCCTAGATTTCAGAGGATGTATGGCAATATCTGGATGTCCAGGCAGAAGTCTGCTGCAAAAGTGGAGCCCTCCTTGAGAACTTCTACTACGGCAGCATGGAGGGGAAATGTGGGGTTGAAGGCCCCACACAGCGTTCCCACCAGGGTATTGCCCAGTGGAGCTGTGAGAGGAGGTCCACCATTCTCCAGACCCAAGAATGGTAGATCCACTGACAGCTTGCACCATGCACCTGAAAAGCTGCAGGCACTCAATGCCAGTCTGTGAAAGTATCTGTGGGGGCTTTGCCCTGCAGAACCACAGGGACAGAACTGCCCAAAGCCTTGAGAACCCACTCCTTGCATCAATGTTGCCTGGATGTGAGACATAGAGTCAAAGGAGATTATTTTGGAGCCTTAAGATTTAATGACTGCCATGCTAGGTTTTGGACTTGAATGGGGCTTGTAGCCCCTTTGTTTTGGCCAATTTCTCCCCTTTGGAATGGGAGAATTTATCCAATGTCTGTACCCCCTTGTATTATGGAAGTAACTAGTTTGTTTTTTATTTTACAGACTCATAGGAAGATGGACTTGCCTTGTCTCAGATGAGACTTTGGACTTGAACTTCTGAGTTAATGCTGGAATGAGTTAAGACTTTGGGGGACTGTTAGGAAGGCATGATTGGTTTTGAAATGTGAGAAAGACATGAGACTTTGGATAGGACCAGGGGTGTAACTATATGGTGTGGCTCTGTGCTCCCACTCAAATCTTGTGTTGAATTATAATCCTCAGTGTTGGTGGAGGGACCTGGTGGGAAGTGATTGAATCATGAGGGTGGATTTCCCCCTTGCTGTTCTCATGATAGTGAGTTCTCATGTGATCTGGTTGTTTAAAAGTGTGTAGCACTAACCCCCTTCACTCTCTCTCTCCTGTTGCCATATGAATATGTACCTACTTCCCATTCACCTCCCACCATAATTGTAAGTTTCCTGAGGCCTCCCCACCCATGCCCCTTGCACAGCCTATGGAACTGTGAGTCAATTAAACATCTATTATTTATGAACTGCCCAGTCCCAGGTAGTGAGAACAGACTAATACAGTCACTATGTGGTCATTGCTAAGGGTTCTTGTTCCATTCCAGGTTCTTGTAGATAGTCACCTCTTGCAGAATTCCTAGTGCCAATCTCTTTGTCTAGTCTAGTTGATGTTGTCACCCCTTTGGCATAGATCATCTGTTGCCATTAACACTACATTAATATGGAATAGAAGGGAGTCTGTTGACTGATTGATTGATTGAAACAAAAACAAAGTATTCCTCCATTGTCCAGGCTGGAGTACAATGGTGCAATCGTAGCTCACTGCAGCCTCGACCTTCTGGGCTCAAGCAATCCTACTGCCTCTGCCTCCTGAGTAGCTGAGATAACAGGTGTGAGCCACTGTGCCTGGCTAATTTTCCAAAATTTTTTGTAGAGATGAGGTCTCACTATGTTCTTCAGGCTGATCTCAAACTCCCGGCTCCTCCCACCTCAGCCTCCCAAAGCACTGGGATGACAGGTGTGAGCCACCATGCCCAGCCTAACCAAAATACCAACCAGCCTTTCCCACATTTGTACAGATAGGAGCTATAGGGCCAGCATCTTGAGGGGCAAAGGGGGAGCTCTGGGCAAACTGTAGGCTCCAGTCAGAGAGAAAATGTCACATCCCAGCTCAGAGAAAGGCCCGGGAGTTGTCCACTATGTTTGCAGCCTAAGCATTGTATTAGTCTGCTCTCACATTGCTATAAAGACATATCTGAGACTGGGTAACTTATAAAAGAAAGAGGTTTAGTTGACTCACAGTTTCACATGGCTGGAGAGGCCTCAGGAAACTTACAAGCACACCAGGAAGCGAGAGTGAAGCAAAGGCACATCTTACATGCCGGCAGGTGAGAGACAGTGAACAAGTGAAGGCAAAAGAGCCCTTATAAAACCATCAGATCTCGTGAGAACTTGCTCACTATGACAAGAACAGCATGGAGGAACTGCCCCCATGATCCAGTCACCTCCCACCAAGTCCTGCCCTCAACCCACAGGGATTATGGGGATTACGATTCGAGATGAGATTTGGGTGGGGCCACAGAGCCAAACCGTATCAAGCATTTTTAGTATCTTCTGTTGTGTGGTCTCAGAATGTCAAGCAGACCCAAGTTTTAGTCTCAACCCAAAAGCATCATTCAAATGAAAGAATGCTGCATCGTGGTGGTGGCTGCTCCATGCAGAGGACCTGCCAGTGCCTCACCTGTCCTGAAGAAGGGTCCCTTGGGCATCCAGGTGAATACCCTTCAAGGTGTGTTCAGTGATATTCTTGGGCTTCAGTCAAATGGCAAATGAAGCATATCCCCAACCCCCATCAAAATCTCACCGTGTCAGAAAAATATTTTTAAAAAAGAATAAAATTATTTTAAAAATTGATTATAAAAAAAGAAGATCCACTAAAAGCCTTTTTAGTGGATCAGACTTATGTACAATCACAGAAAATGCAAAGAAATAACATTGGAGGAAACCACACCCAGAAGGTGTTCTAAGATGGCAGCAGAGGCAGCCTGCGGCTCCACAATCATAGCCAGGGTGGGTGGACAACAGTCAGGGTGATAGGTTGAGTTGCTGCATTGGGATCAGCAACTTGAACATCTGCTCCTTCCTGCCGTGTTGGGCAGCAGGGAGACTCTGAGCCCTTAGGCCAAGCAGAGTGGTCACCATAGCAGGGCAGCGACCAGAGAGCTACTGACCTCAATGAAAGACAGGGACTCCCAACCCAAGGAGAGTGACTCCCTGCTGCTCAGCTGGTTGCATATTCCGCCCCATCTTCCATGAGAGGCACGGGAGCAGATACAGCAGTGGCAGACAAACAGGGGCTCTTAAGTACAGACATAGGCATGCTGCCTGCAGGACCAGGCGTGTAAGAAAAACAACCCCACAAAAAAGAGACATCATCTCAGAAACAGAAACTCTGACGCCCAGGGAAGGAGCATTGATTGAGTCAACAGAAGACTTTTAAAAATAAGTATAATTACTATCCTTAGAGAGATAAGAGAGGTTATCTATTCATGAAACAAGATTGGGCTTTTATATAAAGAACTAATTAGAGATCATGGAAATTTAAAATAGACAGGCTGAAAAGCAGAAAGAGACAGATGAGGAGCAAATTAGTAAGCAGGAAGATCAGGCGGATGCTGCTCCAGGAACTCAGCTTAAAGGGCAAAGGGGAGGAAATGAGAGGGAAAAGATGGGAGATCTGGGGAAGCTTCGGGTGCCCCTGCCCGGGGAGTGGACATCTTCAAAGCACAGAGCAGCCAAGAGGAAGAAAGAAACTGGCCAGACATCCCAGAGCCGCAGAAAGACATTGGTCTTCAGTCAATGAACCCACCAGGTGCTGCACAGAGCAAATGCAAACAGGCCCACAACAGACACAGTGCGGCTGTTTCCTGTTACCTGAAAACAGAGGGAGGACTCTGATGCTTCCAGAGAGCGAGAGAGCAAGAGCCTCTACGGCTAAAGTGGGAGTGAGGCGAGTGGAGAGGGTCCCCATGGAGGAGGAGGAACTAGACCTACGTCAGCCTTCTCAGTGGCAGCATCAGGTGACAGGAGACCACGGATCCCTCATGCAAAGTTGTGAGAGGAAACTCTGTGGAATCTGCTGTTCCAAACCCAGCATTCTAGCTTGAGAGCAAAAGGAAACACTAACATGCAAGGTCTTCGCAATCTTATCACTATCTTCCTTTCTGAGAGAATTACTTAAGGGTATATTCTAAGAAAACAAAAATATTAACCCAAGGAAGAGGAAGCCCAGGGACAGAGGAAATAAGGGAGAGAGAAAAAAAGTAGAAAAAAACAAAACAAAACAAAAAACCTTTAAAACGTAGAGTTAAGTCTAATTTTGTTACTCTCATAGTAGACTCCCTTATCCACAGTTTTACTTTCTGAGGTTTCAGTTACCGGATGTCAACGGTGGTCCAAAAACATTACATGGAAAATTCTGGAAATAAACCATTCATAAGTTTTAGACTGTGTGTCGTTCTGAGTGGCATGATGAAATCTTGCACTGTCCTTCTCTGTTACATCCTGGACATGTCCAGCGTCTCCATGTTGTCTGTGCTCCTGGCCTGTTAGCTGCTTAGTAGATGTCTTGGTGACGAGAACAACCGCCCATGGTGCAGTGCTCATGTTCACATAACCCTTATTTTACTCAGTAATAGTCCCAATGGACAAGAGAAGTGAGGCTGGCCATTTGCATGCCAAAAGGAAGCCATAAAGTGCTGTCTTTAAGTGAAAAGGTGAAAGTTCTTAATAAGGAAAGAAAAGAGTCATATGCTGAGGTTGCTAAGATGTACGGTAAGAACAAATCTGTTAGCTATGAAATAGTGAAGGAGGGCCAGGCACAGTGGCTCATGCCTGTAATCCCAGCACTTTGGGAGGCTGAGGCAGTGGATCACTTGAGGCCAGGAGTTCAAGACCAGCCTGGCCAACATGGTGAAACCCCATCTCTACTAAAAATACAAAAAATTAGCCAGGTGTGGTGGTGTGTGCCTGAAGCCTCAGGTACTCAGGAGGCTGAGGCAGGAGAATCACTTGAAACCAGGAGGCGGAGGCTGCAGTGAGCTGAGATCATACCACTGCACATCAGCCTGGGTGACAGAGGGAGACTCCATCTTAAAAAATAAAAATAGTGAAGGAGGAAAAATGTATTCTCCATGCTTAGTATCTGTAGGGCTCAGCCCTATCTGAGGTTCCAGGCATCCAATGGGGTGAGAGGAATTACCCTATTGCCTTCTTCGTTTTATGAAATTTTTCGAACACAAGAAAGATACAGAGAATGATGAGCAATATTCATCGGCTCACCTCCTGATCTGCCATGTGTTTGTTTGCTTAATTTTTTTCTTAATCACAGATTCCATTAAGCCCCTTCTGTGTTTCTCAAACAGAACCATGTTTTCATCAGTTGTCTAATTGGGTTACGGTAATGGGAGCAAAAACTTTGATTTTAAAATAATGTTTATTTTGTATCTGGCCAACTTGCTAAACTTGTAATCATGCTAATAAGTTTTCATTGGGTTTGCTTGAGTTTACTGAGCGGAATTTTCCAAGTGTCGGTGAGCAATCACAGAACTGCCTCCTCTGGTTCAATATTCGTGTCTTTCATTTCCGATTCTGGCTCATGGGTTCGTCCGCCCTCCTCCCTTGCTGTGGCTGATATGCTGGCTGGGAGGCAAGGCTCAGCTGCTGCCTCCTGGAGTTTCCCATGTGCGGGATGCCTGCGGTAGGTGCTATTCAATCCCCATCAGCCAGCTAGCGAGTTTCTCCTCATGTCTTTAAATCAATGGTGCTGACTTTGATTAGTTGTTTTCTCAGCATTTGTCAAGATGCTTCTCAGCCTTTCTGTTAATGTAGACCTATGCTTCTCAAATTTTGTGGCTTTAAGACTCTTTTGCCTTCCTAAAAATTATTAAAGACACTAAAAAGTTTATACAAACTCTACAAAGTTTGTATAAACTTTTGTTGTTTATATAACAAACTTTTGTTTGTTTATACAAACCCTACCAAGTTTTGCTGAGAGCTAACAAAAATAGAAATTCTAAATAAATAAAGATAAAAATCCCAGCCGGGCGTGGTGGCTCATGCCTGTAATCCCAGCACTTTGGGAGGCTGAGGCAGACGGATTGCCTGAGCTCAGGAGATCACGACCGGCCTGGGCAACATGGTGAAACCTCATCTCTACTAAAAACAATACAAAAAATTAGCCGACCATGGGGGCATGCGCCTGTAGGCCCAGCTACTCAGGAGGCTAATACAAGCGAACTGCTTGAACCCAGGAGGCAGAGATTGCAGTTAGCCAAGATCATGCCACTACACTCCAGCCTGGGCAACAGAGTGAATTTTTGTCAAAAAAAAAAAAAAAAAAAAAAAAAATTCCAATCCTTAATGAGAAGACTCTGTAATGTGGTAAAAGTCAGATCCTGCTGTGTGGATTCTAAGGTCTATGACTTCTGCGTTGAAACATCCCTGAAACAGACACATTTTACAGTCAAGGGCATATCTCAGCTTAACTGGTAGCATTTTTTTCCTTCCCAGTAGTAAATGCGATAATTTATCTTAAAAGAAATGATGTCTGATTTAATATGCACTTTATACCCCTTAGCTTATCATTCTGTATATCAACCCTGCAATTAGTATCGGTGTAATTATTACTCCATATTGCAGGTAACAAAGCTGAGAGAAAAGTCAAGCAGCTGTCCAGCGTCACACAGCTAGGGAGTGGCAGAGCTGGGATTTGAACCTGGGCAGTCTGGTCCCAGAGCCTTGGCCACTCTGCTCCACCTCTCAAAGGGTCGAATTTCTTCAAAGTCATCTAGAGTTCAATCCAGTCTCAATAGCCCCCAAAGGTAAAAGAACATGGACTGGGATCTTGACCTTCTAGATAGCAAGCACTCAGCAGAACTGTAGTAGCTGCATCAGTCATGCACAGTGAAGGGACAGATGAGTTGATGTATAGGGTGGCCTGGGCCAGATGCGGAACCCGCGGATAAGAATGCAACATCTGGTTGAATGCAGGTTGCACCTCGATTGGGAAGGGGGTGATAATGGGTTATTCATGTGTCAAAACAAAATAAAGACAAAAGACAGTTAAACCTCTAGCTCACATCACACCCACAAAAATTCTAGATGGATTAAAAACCAAACATAAAAATCAGAGCATTGGCTGGGTGAGGTGGCTGACACCTGTAATCCCTAGCACTTTGGGAGGCTGAGGCGGGTGGGTTGCCTGAGATCAGGAGTTTGAGACCAGCCTGGGAAACATGGTGAAATCCTTTCTCTACTAAAAAAAAATACAAAAAATTAGCCAGGCGTGGTGGCAGGTGCCTGTAATCCCAGCTACTCAGGAGGCTGAGGCAAAGAATCTCTTGAACCTGGGAGGCGGAGGTTGCAGTGAGCTGAGACTGCACCATTGCACTCCAGCCTGAGTGATAAGAGCAAAACTCTGTCTAAAATAAAATCAGAGCATCTACAGATGACCGTGAAGATGCAGAGACACAGGAATGGGGAAAACCAGGCAAACAGAGGCATGTGAAAGCATTCTTAGGAGCAGGCAGCAAACACCAGGTCATTTTCTGACCCATGACGGGTCATTTTCTGCCCAGCAGGTTGGAAGGAACCGTATAGATTGGTAACATCCGGGATGGTGGGGATGCAGGGAGATGGTCCCTGTCTTGTGAGGCTGGGAGGAGGGTCCCAGGAGAAAACTGATGTGTCATTCAAACTAAGACGCCCAAGAGGGTTTAATAAGTAGGTGGTTTACAAGGAGGGGACAGAGAAGGAAAGCCACAGGTGAAGGTTGATAACTGACGTTGTTACCACACTGCTGGGTCTGAAGGGACGAGGAAGGAGACGTTTCTGACCCAGAAGGAGAGACCTGGGTCAAGAGATCCAACGCTACTACACATGACCCCACAGAGAGGGAGCCAGGGGTGAGATGGCCCCATCCCCTTCCTCCCTCCTTCCCACTGGGCACGCCTAGGAGTAGGCTGGAAGTCCCAGCAGCCGGTCAGTGACATCCGCATGGGACAGGTGCCTGGGCAAAAAGCAGCCATTATTTGTTTATTACCTACATGGCTCAGGAACCCATTTCCACAGCTTTCCACCCACTCTCTTGAGCTGCAAGCCACCGCAGGGAAAGGAGGCAGGCCGTGTTTCAGGGGAGGGGAGGCCATGCAGCCCCAGGAATGTCCACTCTGGCCCAAGCCCCTGAAACTCAGCCCTGCCCACCACACACAGATACAAGGCTCTCCAGACAGAGGGCCTCTGATGGAGGGGCATGGGGCAGTGGGGAGCCCTCCCCAGCTACTCCAAGGGGAGAACTACAGCTCCCAAATGTGGCAGGGTTCCAGAGCACACAGGACACTTGCTATTTGTTTGGCGGTGGTATACCTACCCCGACTTCTCACCAAAGCAAAACAAAGCAAACGTGAGCCAGGGGAGGCCGAGCCGGCATTGGGAAGGGCAGGGTGCCTCGTGTGTGACTGTGGCTCCTAACAAGAACAGTGCCCAAGGGCCATTTCCCCACACAAAGCCAGGCTGCACCCCGGGCTTTCAGAAGGGGGCCCGTGAGGGGTACCAGAAGCTCTGCTAGAGAGAGTGGTCACCCACCTCTAACCTGCTGAGCTCTGACCTATTTCAGGGTGACCGCTGTGGTCACCCACCTCTAACCTGCTAAGTTCAGGGTGACAGTGGTCAATGATGAGACCAAGGAAGGCAGTGGAGGGAAGGGGCTGGGAAGCTCCGTGGTGAGGGCTGGGCGTTTCCTAGCTGGTTCTCCCCGTCCCTGCCATGCTGCCTGCTGTGATGCTGGGAGCAGCTCAGTGGCAGGGACGGGCATCGGCTGCTCGCTTTGGAGGCACTCGATCACCCTGCTTGGCAGCCTCCCTGCGGTTTGTGCTTGCTAATTTCCCTCCAGATGTTCTCCCCAAAGCCTCAGGCAACCACTGCTTCCACCCTCAGCCCCCAAAGCCAGAGCATTGCCAAGGAAAAGACCAAGAAGGCAGAGGCCTTCCTAGCCAGGCAATGAGGGATGTCCTGCAGGGTGGATCCTCAGAGGGGCTCCCCAAAGAGTCCACCGGGCCGTCAAGGGGCAGGCACCACAGCAGGGGGCCGAGGGTGGAAGGCCAGCCTGCACCGCTGTGAACAGCTCAGCCTCCTGGCTCCATCAGGGCTATGGAGACTGTGTGGCCGAGGCCCCTCCCATGCCCCCCACCCACCCACCCACCCACCGCTAAGCTCTTCTGGATGAAGCTGGTAAGATGGGGACTCCTGAGACCAGTACCTGCTGGCAGGAGGTGGGAGCACCAGGAGGAAGAGGTGGGATCTGGGGTACAAAAGCAAAGGTGTGGGATTTGGGAGAGGAAAGCGGAAGGCAGCACCTGCTGCTGGCATGGGCACAGGCTTTTCCTCCAGCTCCTGCCTGCAGAGCTTCGTGCCAGGTCAAGATGCCCGAGGGTCACCCTGCATGGTTCCACACCACACATGGAGAAACTGAGACTTGGGAAGGCTGAGAGAAGGGCTGTGTTCATCTACCCAGAAACCAGGGGGCCAGGATGGAGCCCCATTCTGCCAGACTCCAAGCCCATAAGTTCCTGCTGTGCTGCCATGGGGCAGAAGAGCTGTGCTGTGTGGGCACCCCCAGATCTACATCCCTAGGCCCCAAATCTGGATGCCCCCAATTGTGGGCCTGAACCTGGGTGGGCCCAGAGGACATGGTAGCAGCTCCATTAGGCCATCTACCCTCAGAGGGCAAGACAACTCCTGTCCTGTTCATTCCTGCATCCCAGCACCCAGTGCTGTGCTTGCCCTGCACACAGTAGGTGCTCAATAAACCTGTGAGTCAGTCTGACTCAGCCCCTCGGGTTAAGGGGTTCATGTTCAAATAGATTTAAACAAACAGTTGCAGAAAAAGCAGCATTAGAACTTTGATCAACGCATTATATGCTGCCTTTGACTGTCCCTGTCTCCTGGGGGCTGCAACATTCAAGCTGTGCCTTGCAGGGTGTGTAGGAGTTTGTGGGGTGGGGATGGGTAGTTAGGGCACCTCTGGCAGAGGGACCAGCCTGCTAAAGGCAGCGAGGAGTGAGCATCTGGAAATAGCTGGTCTGGGTATAGCTGAAGTAACAAGCCTGGGGGTGGTTGTGGGGACTCGAATGGTGGCCGCCGGGCAGACACCATCCTGGGGGTAACGAGGAGCAGCGGAGGGGCTCGTGCAGGGGAAGCTACCCTGGGTGAGGGTGCTTGAGACAAGGGTCGATGCCCTGGGGCGGGGCATGGGGAGGGTGTGGAGAGAGAGGCTGGGGGCTAGAGGCCGCACTCTTCAGCCTAGGGCCTCCTGTCACGGTCCAAGCGTCCTCAGGGCAGATTGGCTGAGTCGGGCTCTGCCCCTTCTCTAGGGAGCCAGTGGTGCAGGGAAGGAGGGTCTGGGCCAGTGCTCACCACTGAGCTGTTCATTATCTCTACGCCCCAGACTCCCCCTCAGTCCAATCACCACAGCCGGTGGTCTCAGCATGGGATTTCCAGAGCAGCGGGAGGCCCTGCTGCCTGCCATGTCTTGTCTGGGTGGCCGCCAGTCTCAGGCCAGCTGTGTTTGCAGGGGACGCTGCATCTGACTCCACAGAGCCGCAGGCAGACACTTTCTCACACAGCGTCTTTCATTCATTCAACCAACAGCTGCTGTGGCTGGTGCTGGGAGACAGCAGACAGGCACGAAGCCCCTGTCCTCGTGGATGTGCCACTGCAGGACCAAGGGGCAGAGAACGAGGGGCCAAACAGACGAGGCTGTGCCCCGCCCCTTCCCACAGTCTGCGGCGGAGTGTACCGGGCCCGGTCTCTCTCCCATTTCACAGCGTGAGGCGAGCCCGGCAGCAGGGCTCATCTGCTCGTGCACAGACCCATAGCTGATGCTCCTTCTGCTTCCCCAAGCCAGCCAGGAGGCGAGGGAGGTGGCATCCAGGCCAGGGCAGAAGGGGCCTGGGCCTCCCATGGCTCCCACCGCCCCTGGGTGGCACAGTGCTGGCCTCATGTCCTTGCTCTGCCCTGACCACCTGCTTCCTCACGATTACCCCTGCCGTTCTTTCTCTCCTCCCACGCCCTCTGCTCCTCACCCCCATCCGAATCTGGGGCGGGATGGAGGCTTGGATAGATTCTGCAGGGAGAGCAGTGGGTAAGTCCTTGGTTTTATTCTTTGTGCCCAAGGGGAGACTGTCTGTGAGGTGAGTCTTGGGTGGCAGAGCTGCCCGATGGGTGCTCTAGACACTCTGTCCTGAGGGGAGGACTCTGTCCTGCATGACTGAAGTGAAAGTCTGGCATGCCCATCCGGCATGACATTCTCTCGTCATGTCCTGACGCTGGCCTGTGTCAGTCACAGTGGGTGTTCTCTTTCATCCTTTTATTAAAAAGGGTAGCATTCAACACCATCTGCAACCCTGTGCTCATAGAAGCAGAAAGGTTATGGGAAGATTGCTTCAATATTAGGTTCCCCTAGTCCAGACAGGCAATCTCAGACTTTTATTTCTTATTTTCTAGTGAAATCAACTGAGGGTCACACCCCAGGCATAGGACAGGTCGGGGTGGACTTCGGATTCTGATGGGTCCTGGCCTCGGACAGCCTGGGGCAGGCCATTCACTTTCTCTAAGTCTCAGGTTCTTTACTGTAAATCCAGTAAAATGAATGAATCGTTCCTGTCTCCCAGGGCCCCCAGGACAACTCAACCGGAATGAGCACGAGAGGAATGCTAGCTATCAGCCCGGCGGTCCCCGTCCCATTCCGCCTGCCTCAGGAGGCCGTCCCGTCAGCTTTTGAAACCCTCACCTCCATCTGAGCTCATGATGACAAGGACTCTTGCCTCTGTCTCTGCGCCCACAGTATGTGAGGGAATGAATGAACGAATGTAGGCATGGCCTGCATTTGCTCAAGCTGTGAAAAAGTGCTCTGGCTGAGAAAGTAAAACCCAGGTTAGGAGCACTCTCTGTTCATGCTTCTCTGGAGTAAAAAAATCCCTGCCATGGAGGAAGGCTCTGAAACAGTAAATCCTCCATCTCTCCCGTCTCGCTTCTCCTCCACTCTGTGGCAGGATTTGTCAGGATGATCCGTGACTCACAGACGGAGCTGGGAGAGACCCCTTGATGGGTCCCCGAGCGCCTCTCAGCACCATCTCCTCCTCATCCGTCATCTGCGACGATTCCTAAAGAATGAACACATCAAGCTTGCTGTCACAACGTTTTAAAATGTTGCAGTAATTAACAACCACCAGTAATTTCTTTTCAAACAGATGAGGCTGTCTTTTCAAACCAGGGCAATGGAAACACCTCCCCACGCAGCACACCTGAGCCCGCGCACGCCCTCCTGCTCTGTCCACCCGCACGCTTGCTTGCCTAACCCTCTTGCTCTCTCTTGCACACTTTGGTATCTCGTCATTCTCCCGGGCCCCTCTGAAGGAGTTCCAGTCTAACAGCCCCAGGATGCGAGGCGCACTCTGCCTATTCAGCATCACGGAGTAATCACAGCGACTCGCAGCTGCCCGGCCCTCAATCGTTTTGTTTGTTTGTTTTGTTTTGTTTTGTTTTAAATGCATCTCTTCTCTAAATGGGCTTGACCTTGACCTGCACAGATCATCTGGAGTTGAGTGGACACAGGTTCCATGACACAAACGGATCAAAGGGGCTGTCGCTGGGCCCAGTCAATCAACCGCAGAATGTCTCATGGCTGCAGGCTAAGAAGAAGAAACAATTCAAGCACCAAACAAAGATTAATCTGGTGCAACCACTTCAATAGTTTGGCCCGGCACTGATATGAGGAAGAGAACCCTCTTTCAGTGTGCTGAGATCCACCGAGCAGCTGAATGGAGGTCGGTGCTGGGGGCCAGGGGGCACCCACACAGACCAGCGAGCAGCTGCCCTTCTGGAATCTCAGACTTCCAATGTCCAATGCTGCAAGCGGACAGCCAGCCTCTGCCCAGACATGACTGGAGATGGTGCGCTCACCCCTTCCCTAGGGTTCCCAGAAAGGGAACAGGAGGAGCTCCTGGACATCGTTCTCATCACTCTCCACAGCCTGGCAGAAACTTTATTCCTCGAGCGCTTTCTTCTTTCCTGCCTCTGCAGAATGAGACTCGGCCATCAACAGCAGCTGCTCACATCCTGTTCCCAAGAACCTTGTTCCCTCCGTACGAGCGTGCAGGGGACTGTGCATGGGTGCAGTGTGACTGGAATGTCAGGGGTTCCCCGCCACTGCCGGTTTTGTGTTTTCCTCTGCCTCCAGCCAATGAGCACCTCTTGTGTACATACAGATCCCCAGAGAGAAAGAAATGCTGGTGCCTATTCTTCAGGAGGCTGTAAGTCTTTGAGCAATGAGGCTCTCCGCAGTCGACTCCAGGAAATCATTGAGCACAGAGGTCCTGCTTGTATAGCATCAGGCTGATCTTATGCAAGCCCCAGTTGCCCCAAGTGGAAAACGAACTTTTGTAAACTGCCACCCGTGAGCCAATGTGTTGGGGGTTGTTCAACCAGCGTGGCCATCTGTTGGATTTGAGTTGCATCCACGAAGCTCTGTGTTGTGGGACGATACTGCCGGTGGGGACAGAGTAGCTGCCGTTGGCTGAGGTTGCCACGCGACTACACAGCATATTGTAGTGGAAGAAGCCCCAGTCCAGTGGTGGAATGCCGCTCCTCCCACCCCCGGGCCTGTTTTTGGCCAACCTAAAAGAACTGCGTGTAACTAGGATCCTTTTTTTTGCACGAACCAGGAGAACTTGCTGTTTAGGGAATCCTGATGATGAATTGTTTTTATAAAGTCAGGCCAGAGACTCTTCCTTATCTTCATCTCCCCCTACCCATTTTTATTTTCTGAAATTGGTTTTTCTTAAAATCAGGACACGCTTTTGCATATAAATAATGAGTTTGGTGGTGACCATCCGGCCTCGTGATCCAAATGAAATCTGTTCGGTTTAGTCGCCTCTTTGCTGGCTGTGTGACCTTGAGTGAGTCACTTCACCCCTTTGCTACTGTCCGTAAAGTGAGGGCAACCCAGGCATCTATTGTGCATGTTGTGGGTAGTATTCAGTACTCTTTTAAATAAAATGGGCTCAGTTTTAAATATGGTTTCGTTATCACAGGCATCAGGAACACATCTCTCCACACAACACAGGAAAGAAACCAGCACATCAAGAGGCCGAGAGCTACCGAGTCTGAGCTGGTCCCACAGAGGTTTCCAGCTGCTCAGATCCACAGCTGCAGGATTCTGCAGAGTTTGAGTGAAAAGTCAGCACGGGAAGACGTGGAAGGGCGTTGAGGTAGTTGGTAAAGACAGGGTTGGCAGTGATGTTGCTTTTAAAATTCTTGGCACACACTTGCAACTCTCAAATAAAAAACAAGTTGCTCAGTTGTCATAATGGGGATTTTGACTAAAAATGATGATTTAAAGGATTCCTATGTCAACTACCAGAACATCGATTGGCTGGCTGCTTTGCCTCTTCCTCCTGGCTCTCTTTCTCTCTCTCTCTTTCTGCCTTTCTCTCTCTCTCCTTATATGGAATTTCTATCCGTGTTTACCATCCTTTTTTCTAGGTGGAGCTGGTTGGGAAGAACGTGGAAGTTCTGGAAGAAGGGGATTAGGAGCAATGCCTTGGGAATCAGGTAGATCCGCCTCAGGTCTGCTGCTGTTGAGCCTAAAGTGTTCACCTGCAAAGTCAGGGTAATGACAGTATCTGTATCTCATCGGACGGCTGAGAAGACTAAATGAGACAATGCTCGTGGGGCATTTAGCCTTGTGTCTGGCACGAGTTAAGCACATAATGAGTGATGTTTATCATAAGACAAGTGCCTAGTGGGAGCAGGTACTGCTTGCAGTTAATTAATGAATCAAACACAGCCCCTGGTCCCTTGGGAAATGAAGCAGGTGATGTTTAATCATACTGCTTAGAAGAGAATGAGATACTCATGGGGGCAGGGATCAGCTTTTCCTATTAAGAGAAATGGGAGAGTTGCCTGGCTTGTTATAAGAAAAGTCACTATGGTTAAAGTGACACGACCAGCCCTGAGAAACTCAGCAGGGGCCCTTGCCAGGGGCCCCAGCAGGGGAGGCAGCAGGCTGGACATTTGGAGCATGTCTGTCTGGTGTGAGCACTCACGCTCTTGCCTATGGACGAGTTGCTCACCCATCTGTGTTCAGCCCATCTGTAAAGGGAAGTGAACTCTCAGCACTTTACTCTTCTGTCTGTCATCAGTATTCTCGGGTCGAGAATGGGGGTGAAGCAAGGTTATGGTTACTACCAGGATGGAGCTTTGTATAGAGAACTTAATGGTTGATCATAATGAAAGCATTCATTTAAGGCCAGGTGTGGTGGCTCACGCCTGTAATCCTAGCACTTTGAGAGGCTGAGGCGGGCAGATCACTTGATGTCAAGAGTTCAAGACCAGCTTGGCCAACATGGTGAAACTCCATCTTTGCTAAAAATACAAAAAGAATTAGCCGAGTGTTGTGGCACATGCCTGTAATCCCAGCTACTCAGGAGGCTGAGGCAGGAGAATCACTTAAACCCGGGAAGTGGAGGTTTCATGAGCTGAAATCGTGCCACTGCACTACAGCCTGGGCGACAAAGTGATACGTCTCAAAAAAAAAAAAAAGCACATATTTATATGGCACGTTTCTACCAGGCATAGCTCTGAGTGCTGTACATGTTCTAACACAAACCCCTTCTTAACACAGATTTCTCTCCATTCAGGGTCCCTGCGACTGCAGCCTCGACTGGAGTACCTCCTGGGGCACTCCTTCCAGGCTCAGGAACCTTAGGTCAGAAAGGTCCCCCTCGTACCCAGCCCAAATCTGCCTTGCTTTAAGTTGGTCCTAGCTCCGCGCTTTCGGGGCAGGGAAAAGGGATCTGCTTCCTTCCCTCGTGGATGTGGGAGAGGCCCAAAAGCAGCCACCAGGCCCCAAACACCCTCCCACGGGGAGCAGAGTGCGCCCTGCCTCTCCTCTCAATTGCTCCGAGGTTGCTAACCCAGAGAAGGGAAACAAATGGTAACACAGGCGAGCATTCATTAAGCACTTATGGTGTGCGAGGCCTCCACACATCATCGGATTTCATTCTTAGACCAACCCTCAAGGTGCTGGCGCTAACTCCCCATTTTAAAGATAAGAACCAGCCGCTGAACCAGGGTAAGGGACTTGCCCCTCTGTGGATAAGCAGCAGCTTCGGCCTGACTCCAGATCCCAACGCTGTGGAAGCCGGAACGCCCCAAGAACAGGCGGAGAGCAGAGGGGGCACCGCAGGGTGCGGGCCGGGGTGGGGGCGCCCCCAGGCCTAGCCGGAGGTCGCTTGGTCCCGGCGACAGAGGACGAGCTGTCAGCACCAGGGACAGCTCCCCGGGCCGCTCCCGGCATCCCCGACGACTGCGCGCGCGAGCCGGCGACGCGCGCTCCCCGCCAGGCTCGGCCGCGCGCCCTCCCCACCAGCGCGCGCCCTGCGCTCGGGACTGGGCTGAAAACGCGCGTGCCGCTCGCAGGGAGCCAGCCCGGGCGTCCGGAGCCGCGGCCGCAGCGCGGAGCTGGCAGGGACGCCCGCCTGGGCACTCAGTCGCCTACCCGGGGGCCTCCTGGGCCTCTCGGCGCCCGCCTCGCCCCACCAAGCCCCACCAGGCGTCACCGCCGTGGCCTGGGCTTGAGCGGCCGCCGCTAGCTGCGCGCTGCCCGGGACGGCCACCCGCCCGCCCCGTCACGTGCGCCCAAGTCCTCGCGGCCCGGGCAGCGCCGTTCCCATGGTTCAAGGTAAGGGCCGAGCGGGCCGTGGGTCACGGGATGTGGGGCAGAAGACGCAGGCTGGGAAGCTCCAGCTGGGTGTCCACTCGTCCGGAGTGCCCACGGCAGCCTGCCCCGGCTGCCTCGCACCAGGTCCCCTGGCCCAGCTGGCGTCACCCATCCCAGGGCGTCCACCCTGAAAGCGCACCCCTGCGGAGGAAGCTGAGACCCAGGTGGGCACAAGGGCCTAAGGGAGAGGAGGGGGACCCACTTTTCTTTCCCTCCGAACAGTGGCCTGGGGGTGGGGGGCGGAGGGGAGGGAAAGGTTCCTGGAAGAACCCACTGGAAACCTGGCCCCACTCTCTGCCAGGAGCAAAGACGTTTTCATTTGCTGAGCTTTGCCTTCTGCCAGGGCTGATGCTACATTATCATCCCATCCCATTTACCCAACACCCACGAGAAAGGGGCATTGGCCCCATTTCACAGATGCAGAAACTGAGTCTCAGAGAAGTTTGGTCTCTTGCCCAAGGTCACACAGCGGGGAAGTGGTGGAGCTGGCCTCAAACACTGCCTGTCAGCACCACCTCACACCTGTGTCTGCTGGAAATCTCTGCTTCAGTGACACCTTGGGGGGCACCTGATTGCACTGGGTTTCCCCAGCCAGAAAGGCTCAGACTGTAAACACCAAAACCCAAGAGATATTCGACAGGGGTCCTCAGGGCTCCACTGTCTCACCGACTCATGTCCTGTCCTTCCATAGCCAGGGGCTGCCTGGGCACAACTCATCCTGCCAGTGTGTGTCCTGCAGCAGCCCTGGTGGCTCTGAGACAGGAAACACGAGGGCCAAATTCATGGACCCTTCTGCAGGGTAAGGGGAGTATCCTTGAGGCCTGAGCCCCAGCATTCATCCTGGCTCCCTCCCCAGGAAGTAGCCCAGGAAAGCCAGTGGGCCACCCTGCCAGCCTTCTCCCTACATTTCCCTCAGCCCTGCCAGCCCCGGCTCTTTGGGGCTTCTGGGGAGAGCAGTACCTGCCAACCCCCAAGAAGTTCAGGGTTGCTGGGAAAGCACCCTTGCCCATCTTCCCACCTTCTCCCTACTTATAGAATTGAGAGTGGAGTAGAGGTGAGCAGGGCTCTACCCACCTGAGCAGGTGAGAACCAGCACTTCCTGGGCTGGGCAAGGGCTGGTTTTAACTCTTGGTGCACTGGCTGCAAGCTTCCTAAATAGCTTAGGTGCTGGCAGCTTGTGAAAAAATCTCATCCTGAGGCTCGGGGGCCCAGGACAGGTGGGGTTTTGTTCATTCGGTCTTGCACTTGCTGGCAGTTTGTTGAGTATCTGCACGATGCTATGAAAAAGACCCGCAGGGCAGACTTTGTACCCTGGATCTGGCTGGGTTTTGGTTTCCCTATCAGCTGAGTTTCCAATGGGGCTGGCTGGTCTGAACTCGCTCGGAAAGCTTGGAAATGGCTGCTGAAGGATGTCGGGGTCTGGGAAGGATCCAAAGGCTCTCCCAGCCTCAGTGCCCCCGTGCATGGGGAGGGAGTGGGAGCTCTGGGGTGCATTGCTGGATTCTCAGGACGTGCCAAC
Organism: Cheracebus regulus; assembly: GCA_963574635.1. Lineage (NCBI taxonomy): Eukaryota > Metazoa > Chordata > Mammalia > Primates > Pitheciidae > Cheracebus > Cheracebus regulus. Next base: position 90,803 of record CAUYQU010084068.1, on the reverse strand, counting down.
ACCACTCAGAACGCTGGCGCACAGAGGTGTTGCAGTGTCTCCACCCTCGCCTCTCCAGCAGGTAGGGGAAGGAGCCCCACAGAGCTCCTCCTAGCCTTGAGGCTGGAGTCCAGCACACATCTGTCATGCCAGTACCATCAGCAAACATGAACAAGGGCACCTGAGGAAAGGTGGGCACGGATGGAGGAGTCGGGACTCAGCTGCCGAGTTCTGTCCACCTTTCTGGGTGACCTTGGGCAAGTCACTTTTCTCTCTAAACCTCAGTCTCCCATGTACAAAATTATGGGGGGGATCATTTAATGTCCCCTCTGAGCTATTGCAGCTCTGTTCATTGAAGCCCCGGGTGGAGTAGGGAGGCTGGGAGGAGTGCAGTCCCTTCCTTTCTGTCATGGTATTAAGGGAGTGCAGAGCAGTTTTGAAATCTTCAGACTGACCTGAGTCCAAGCCCCCAATCCCTGCCAACCCTACTCCCTACTCAAACATGATCACCCTGGTTTTGTATATTTAGGGGCCGACTCTATATTCCTGACTCTTCTGATGCTGGTTCTGGGTGAGGCTTCACAGCATGGAGACCCACTCCTGCAGTGAGACCTCCGGCTCCTGCCACATGGGCCTGCCTCTGCAGCCTCATGGCAGTGAGCTCCAGTGAGGAATAATTACAGCACTCGGGAGGGGAGAGATTTATTACATCTCAGTCAATTACCTCTGACTCTAAAGTCTCAGGGCAGGAGGGGAGGCCGAGTAGCAGCCAGGCCCTTGTCCTGTCCTCCACTCAGCTCCTGGCCCCACTTCCCTCTCTAGAGTAGCAAGTCCTGATCTATGTGTCAGTAAAACGGCAATTTGTGTGGCAAGGAGAGTGGATTCCAGGCCAGACCACGAGCGCATCACTCGGCATCCCCATCTGCAAAACTGAGGGTGCTTCTGCCTTCCCTGCTGGCACATGGGGCACCGGGGCAGCTGTGAGCCCGGGTGAGAGGCTTTTCAACACTGAGAGCATGTGGTCCTGGGGCCACCCTACAGAGGCCAGGGTGGGGCTGGGGGGCTTCTCAGCCGCTGCTGCCACACTGGGCGCCAGAGTTCTTTGCAGTGTCTCTCCCTTTGGATTTGCTCCAGAGGGGATTTGAGAGTTCTGAGGCTTCCGTGTTTGCCAGCTCCTTCTCTCCACTGCCGAATCCTCCTGCAGCCCTTGGCCTCAGCCCCATTCGCTGGGGGCTGCTCCAGAGGGGAAGGACTCCTGTGGCCCCTGGGGTGAAGTGAGCTGGTGGAGGTGGAGTGCAAGGCCTGGCTTTGCTGCTTTCTGGCTGTGGGACCCTGGGCCTGAAGGTCTTGGGCTGGGAAATGGAGACCGTGCCTCCTTCCCTGGGGACTCCTCAGTGAAGGAGGAGGCTGGAGAGGCAGGTGGGGTCCAATCCGGCCAGGCTTCTCAGGCTTGCTCAGGGGTCAGGCTTTCTGCCATGGTCCACAGGAACGAGGCCTTGTGAGCCCGAGGGACACAGTCAGCTCCGGCCTTTAGGGGACGCTGTTTGGCCGCACCATGGGAAATGACTTGGAGAGGGGCCCTGCAGGCAGGAGGCTGGGGAGGAAGGGACATGGTGGGGGCCTGGACCAGGGTGGTAAGGAGAGGGCAGGTGACAGGCATATGAGGGGCTGGATGTTTGTGTAGGGGTTGTGGGAGACAGCCTAGGACTGCGCCAATATCACTCCTATACCACTCTCTTAAGGTGGGCTCAGGCAGCACCGGGCACTTGGGATGGGCCACACGTAGGCAGTGAGGATGCAGCCCCGGGGCCGGGCAGGACTGTTGTTTCAGCAGCAGCTCAGCGTCAGTGTCAGAGCCGGCATCCTGCTGGGCTGGGCATGGTGCCTGTGCTCTGGGTGCTCCCAGCCCTCGGGGAGGCGTGCCTGTGGGAGTGGGTCCCTGCCAGACCGAGCTGTCACCTCTGCCCTGGAGCTCAGTTTTCCCAAGTGGCAAAGGTGGAAGAAGGTGGCAGCAGCTAGGAGGCTCAAGTGGTGGCTGGGCAGGGACAGGGACAGAAGCCCCAAAATAAGCCAGGCTCCCGGCACCCCAGCTCATCCACCACATTTCCTGGCTACGGAGGGTAGTGATATGGCCGACGACAAGAGCACAGCTGCTGTAGCTGAGCAGAGCCGTGATTTTATCCCAGCTGTGTGTCCCTCATGAGGTTTCTCAGCCTCTCTGGGCCCCAGGTTCTTCATTCATAAAACGGCAATCATTACATCCGCCAGGCAGGATGTGCCAGCTTACCTCCCAGCCAGCAGACTGGGAGAAGACCCACGCGCCGGCAGAGCCCTAGCGAAAACCTCCTCCAGGCCAGGTCCGCCCCAGGCAGCCCCGGCCCATGCTCACTTCCTGGCTCTGCCGTAAGGTGGCTTCAGGGCCAGCAGGCCTCAGACTGCACCTGGCAGGCAGGAAAACCCCACACCGTGGGGCAACTTTGGCTCCTGACCTCAGCGTTCACAAACAGAAGCATCGCCACCTCCATCTCTGTTCCTCACTAGCGGGTCCACAGTCTCTGCGTGCAACAGGCTGGCCCTGTCTGGGAGCCGGGCCTGCTGGCAGGTCCCGGATCCCTGGAGAATCATCCTCTCTCTTTTGTGATCATCCTCATTTGCATTTGCTGTATTCGGCTGCACTACCTCACAGACATCCATCTGAAATCGTGCTACTCCAGATGGGGGTTGAGGACCAGCAGCATCCCTGGAAACCCGTGAGAAACGCAGGTCCCCAGGCCCCCAGACCTGTTGTAACTGGCCCCCAGATGACTCCTGTGTCCGTGGAGTTTGACACTCACCGTCCACCATGGCAGAAAAGAGATTCTACTTGCATAAAGCAAGGGCGACTGCCTCCCTCATGCTCCTTATATATTTAACTAACATCTTTTAAGTTTGAACATCTACTAAAGAGTGTTTGAATATAAGAAGTACATGCTTCCAGTAAAAGAAAAACCAGGCTGTTGTTGGTTGGCTGTTTTTTACGAAGTAGAAGTCCCTGGTTTCCTGGATGTGGCCTGCCCCCCAGTGCTCTGCTGTGTCAGCCACACGGGGCACCACCAGGGGACCAGTCTGTGTGTGTGTCCCCCGTCCTTTGACTTAACAAGTCTTGGTTATGTCTGCGTGTCGACACCCCAGTCTGTCATGGATTTAACTGGACTCATATCAGTAAATAGGGATGTAGGCCACAGGCAGGTTTTGTTTTGTATGTGTGTTCATTTTAGATACTTGTTCACTGAAGTGATCACCCAGGGAAGGATTTCATAGTTGGGCGGGGGATGTGCAGTGTGAATAGAAATAAATAGGCTGGGTGCGGTGGCTCACACCTAATCCCAGCACTTTGGGAGGCCAAGGCAGGCAGATCACATGAGGTCAGGAGTTCGAGACCAGCCTGGCCAACATGGCAAAACCCTGTCTCTAATAAAAATACAAAAAAAAATTAGCTGGGCATGGTGGTGTGCACCTGTAATCCCAGATACTTGGAGGCTGAGGCATGAGAATTGCTTGAACCTGGGAGGTGGTGGTTACAGTGAGCCGAGATCACACCACTGCACTCCTGCCTGGGCCACAGAGTGAGACTCCATCTCAAAAAAAAAAAAAAAAGAAAAAGAAAGATAGAAATAGCAACATAAGAGCAGCTGTCCATGGGTTGGAAGATGGGTGCATGGTTGCAGGTGCCCCAGATTCAAAGGAATGTATGTACACTCTGGGCTGGAAGGCTTCCTGGAGGTGGGGCTTGAGCTAAGCCGGGAAAGATGAGTGTGGAACAGAGAAAGAGCCGGTGTGGCATAGACATGGGGGCTCCTGTCATCACTGGGAGGCGGGAGGACGACTCTGTCAACTTTGGCTAATGATCAGTGGCCCTGCTAAAGATGCCCCTGGATTTCCTCTGCTCCCTTTGAGGATGGGGGAGAACAGCCTGGGCCTCTTCCCCATCATCTCATTGCCTTCTAACTTTCCAAGCTGCACTGTGGTTGGGGTGGGTTTTCCCACGTGCTGTCCACCGACTCCCATCCCCTGGTCTCCACTCTGCTCCCCAGCCATGCAGACCCTCTGCGGTTCCTGCCAATGCAAGCCCCTAGTGTTAGTTCTGACTATTTTGCCAAGAGTGATCTGAGGCGTGGGTGGAAAAGGCCGCCTTAAGTGGGACGTGCTGGGGACGCGCTGGACCCGCAGCAGTAGGAGCGGAGGCACCTGGGAGCATCAGCGGTTTCTCTGTCGCATTTGTCCAGGGCCTCACCTTTGTGTTTGAAATGTCATGTTTACATCCTGTTTTCCAGTCCTCCAGTTGGTGTTGACAAATGCAGTCTCACTTGATATATTAAGGAGCTTTACTAAAGCAAAATAAAGATGTTCATGTTCCCAATCCAAAGGCAAGCAGCCACCCAGCCCAGGCACCCTTTCTCTCTGGGCCGACCTCCTGTGCTGGCCCCTCCTCCTCCCCAGAGCCCAGCAGTCTTGGCTGGAAGGAGGACCACATTTAGGGTCGGAAATCCCGTCCAAAGTCTTGCCTCTATATGGTTCAAAACCAGCCACTGCTTTAAGAGGGTTGATTCTGGGATATGATGATTCGATTCTGGTTCAAAGGCAGGCAGGAAAAAAAGTCCAATATTTTACCAGAAAAATATCAACTTCTCTGCAACATTATCGACTGTGAGCTTCTGGTGTTTACCTGTGTTTAGAGTTTGTTTGGTTAAATACTCATTATGCAGAAGCCTCCTGCCTCTGTGTGAACCCATTTACAAAATAGAGTCAACTTTAATTTTGCCTTCATGGAACTTCCCACTTGAGAGTTCCCTATAATTACTGAACAGATCTCTATTTCAAAAAAAAATTGTTTTCCAGCCCAGAGTCTTCAGCGATCACTCGTGTGGTCGTTTTTGTCACCTCTGGGCTGTGCTGTCCTGTTTACTGCTGGCCCTTCTCTTCCTAGGAACTCCCATCCTTGCTCAGGCGCCCAAGGGGGAGTGGGGAGCATTGGGGGAGGGAAGCAGGAGGACAGAGGAGCAGGGAGGGCATGGGGGGACAGGGCGGGGGCAAGGGCAGGTCCGCAGAGCCAGCCAGAGGTTCTGAACAGTCACAGCGTGGGACCCCACAGTCAACCCCACCTGGATTCGAACTCTTCCAGCTGGTGATTGTAGGCACAGTACTCACCCTTTCTGTGCCCTAGTTTCCTGGTCTATGGAAACAGGCCCAGCTCTTTCTCCCTTGCAGGGTGATGAGGACTCTCCATCATCACCCATGGGAGATGCTGGCCCCAGGTAGAAGCATGGCAGATGGCACTTGATGTTATACTGGGGGTCTTTGGGCATGGCTGGAGACAGGCCCTGCCAAGTGGCCCCGGTGGCAGTGCTAAAGCTCCGTGTGTGTGGGGGGTGGGGCAGGGTTCAAACCCTGCTTAAAACCATTCCCAGCTGAGGATAGAACCCAGCCCCCCTGCAGCCCGTGGAGCCCCTCCCAGGAGAGACCCTGCCAGCCCCCAGCTTCCCTGCTGGTCCTCCCTGTGGCACTCCTGTGTGCTGGCTACTGCCTGTTTCTGGAAGCCTCAGAGTCCCTTCCTCCCTGAGGCTCCTCCCAGCTACTCCCCTCTCTGACCGAAGGACCTCCTGGCCAGCACCAGGTCCTAGCTTTCGTCAGCCCTTCCGAGATGCGCCGTGACGCCAGGGTGGGCAGATGACTGGGTGTTTTGTGTGGCTGTGGCTCCCCCAGACCAAGACACCCCATGATTAGAAATAGAGTTGGCGTCTGGTTTCCCATCAGGATCTTCCCTCAAAACATTCAAATCCAGCAAGACATCCTCAGGGAAAAAGAGACTTGGAGCATTACAGAAACGGGAAGCGAGCCAGCATGTAGCAGCAATCTGGGGGGCAGCTGCATCTGATCCATGTAGCACCCGTCATTCTCCCGTTACGGGGATTTCAGTAATCGGAAGGGAACTCCGGGAGGGGGTGGGGGGTCTCGCCTGGCCAGGCCCCTGGGGTTAATGCTGCTATTTGTATTGACAGCACAACCAGTTTCTAAAAAACCCTCTCAAATGCAAGACAGACCCTTTCTACAGCACACCTCCACTCGTTTAAAAATGGCTCAGCCCAATTTATTTAAAAAGGAAAATTAATGTTAAAAAATTGCTCCAGGCAGGGTCTTTGCTGAAGCCTTGGTCGAAGACTGCCCAGGGCAGCGGAGTTACCTGCGCAAGTTATTGGAGAATCACTGAGTCGGCTCCAAAGGTGTGCCCTGCCCAGAGACCTCAGAGGCTCAGGAAGGGGGCCCAGGGAGTCCGTGTAACCCCTGTGCCCAGGATGGGGCAGCGGTTAGGGTTCCAGGAGAAGTGAATGAGAGTGAGGGATGGGTGACAGGTCGTCAGCTCACAGCCTCTGCTTCCAGACAGCCTGCAGGCAGGTAGGGCCCTCCCAGGGGTCCTCATGGCTGGTACTTGGGGGAGAACTTGGGGTGACCTCAGGAAGGAGCAAAATGTCTGGAGTTCAGCCTGGAGCTCAAGGCAATGAAGCGCCCTCCTACCCCTCACCCAGGGAGAGTTGAGTCAGTGGCCTTGGATGAATTGTTATTTGTGTGGGGAAGGGGGTTAAGGAGCATCTGTGGCTGTTCCCTGAGCATGCGATTACACCAGGTGTCTTCCAAAGTCCCTTCCGAATCTAAGAGGAAAGGAGTCTCAGATTACGAGCAGCCACTGGTTCCATGTTCTGATTTTCTAAGCCTCTAGCATGTGGCTTTCAGACTCTGGGAGTCTGCGATTCCAGGAGCTTAGCCAGCCTCTCCTCAAGTCCCACGAGTCCTTGGGCTTCTTCCACCCATCCTTTCACCCTCCGGTTTCACCCCTGCTCCCACCGCATCCCACTGCAGACCCCCTCGAAAGCTCCAGGGAACAAGCTGGGCCCAGCTTTAAATGAGCTGCAGGAATCTAGAGGCCCAGCTGCAGGGGCCATCTAGGGCTTCCCTCGTAAGTGCCAGGTGCCTGGGCTCCACTGAACTGAGAGTGGGTGGCACCACAGGGAAACAGGGGCACTGCGGCACACGCTCCTGCCCTGGCTGCCGTGTGGGCCAGTCTCTTTGGGATTGGCCAGGCTGCTGGACTCTCTACCTTTGCCCCTGCGTGCTGCTCTTCATCCACTCTCAGCACTACACACACACACACACACACACACACACACACACACTCGTATACAGACCACACCCACACATGCACATAGACACATACACATATGCACACAGCCCATATTCACACACACACATGCACAGACTCACATTCATGCACACACACATGCACACAGACCACATGCACACATGTACACACAAACTAACACTTGCAAATGCACACAGACCATGCACACAGGCCACATGCACATTCACACTTGCACATGCACATAGACAACACACACACATGCACATGCATGCACAGAGGCCACCTCGAAGCTGGGTTTTGTGAGGTCGAAGGCCCACACCCACACTTGCATATGCACATGGATACTCACACATGCACACATGCACACACATATGTACACAGACACCACACACATGCACACAGGCACACACATGCACACAGACCACACACACATGCAAACAGACATACGCAGGCACACAGACCATACTCACACTTGCACATGCATGCACATGCACACTGACACTAGCACACACATGCATACACACACAGACCACACAAATGCACACACACTCATACTTGTACACAGACACACATTCATGCACATACACACATATGCACACAGATCACATGCACACACACATACACAGACAAAAACACACTTGTACATGCATACAGACCATACACAAACACACAGACAAACGCATGCACATGCTCACACTTGCACACAGGCACTTTCACACACACATGAACACATGCACAGACACATACACAGCAACACACATACATGCACATAGACACACAGACAACTCACACATGCACACACACATGCATGCAGGCACATACGGACACACATTCACACACATGCACACAGGCACATGTATACACAGATACACACATGCACACACTCAACACTCAAATAGACAGACACATACCTATGCATGCACACATGCCACACCCCATACACATTGACACACACACACACACACATTCACAGGCACACACAGATGCAAACACAGACACAGGCTTCAGCTGCTGTCAGGCTTGCAGTGGGGTCCTGTGGCCCAGGTTGCCTTTGTGGCTGATGCAGCACTGTGTGCTGGGATGGGGAGCACAGAGGAGGCCTGGGCGGGCAGGAAAGCTTCCCAGACTAAGTCATGTCTGAGCTGAGAACTGAGCAGGAGCCTGAGATGACTATGTGAGGGGTGGACAGCAGTTCCAGGGTGATGGAGCAGCGTGTGCAAAGGCCAGGAGGCAGAGGTGGGCTCTGTGCAGGTGAAGCATTTAAAGGCTGGAGTGGCTGCAGCCCAGAGTCGGGTCAGGAGGAGGGTGGGAGACACAGCTGAAGGTGTGGGGCTCAGGCCAGGTGGACGGTGCCCCCAGGGCAGGGATGTGAGGGCCACTCACTGGGAGGTGGGGAAGGACCCTGGGAGGGGAGCGCGCTGCCTACATCCAGCAGTGGCAGGCGGGTACCCTTCCCCTCCATCTGCCCTGGGCTATCCCTGATGGGGCAGGGATCTCAGGGCACCTCTGTTCTGAGCAGCCTGAGAGGAGCCACTGAAAGGAGCCCTGGGGATCAGGCACATGGACCAGCAGCCCAGGTTTTCATCTGCCACGTGTTTGCTGGTGCCTTGAGTCCTTGTCCCCAGTGCCCCACCTGTGAAATAAGATGAGGACTCCTGTCTCTAACTCTCATGATGCTCTCTCTGGGGAGATACAGACCCGAAAACTCAGCTGAAACTGCAGCGTGCTGAGGAGCACAAGTGAGTTATTCTAATTCACCGTGGATGTCACAGTCCTGGCAGAGCAGTACCTCCCTTCCTCCCTGCTTCCCTCGCTCCCTCCTTTCCGCCAGCAGCAGGTGCCTTGCTCCTGGGCAGAAATTGTCCAAGTGCCCCAATTGTTGAGTTCAGGAGAGCCCCACCTCCTCACCCCAGCACACACAGCGCACAGCTGTAGCCATGGAAACTGCCTGTAACCTTGTGAACAGCTAAAATAGACATTACATATTTTTTGGTTTGTTGTTTTTTGTTGTACACACACACACACACACACACACACACACTTCTCTTTTGTTCTCACACTCCTGTGGTGGTGGGTAAGGATGCATAAGGTCCAGGGTTGCTGTGCAGAACGTGCCTTGCACTCTGCCCTATGCCTTGTTCCATCCCCTGCTCGCTCTGAAGGGCCTGGGCCCAAGGCACTGGGGTCCCCACGAGGAGAGCCCCTTAGGAGCTGCTGTCTCCTCAATCCTGCCTCTCACAAGACAAGCCTGGCTTCACCTAGCACCTGCCTGGCTCCGGGGGTGGCCTCGAAGCTGGGTTTTGTGAGGTCGAAGGCCCAGCAGGGAGCCCCAGACTGGCCATTTAGACATTGTCGCTGTGGCTCAGGTTGGGATCCAAACCCAGTGAGAAAGTCAGAATCCACAGTGTTAGGTGCAGACCTGTGTGTCTGAGGAGCCGCACTGTGGGCCCTTTCCCCTTGGACTGGTCTGGAAGAGGAGACGGGATAAATGCTCCTCTTCATCTCCCTTTCATTTTGGAAGTTGTTTTTTCTTTTTCTGGATTGCACATTCCAGGTTGATGGCCTTCCTTTTTTTTAGCACTCGAAAGACAGCACTCCACCGTCTCCTGGGTCTCATTGTCTCCAGCAAAGAGTCTGCCGTCATTCTTACCTTCGGTGCGGCAGTGGGCCCTGGAGGTCATGCAGCCCTGTTCTGCGTGTTTAGATTTTTCTCTTCGGCGCTGGTTCTAAGCAATTTGACTGTAATGTTCCCTGGTATTATCTTCTTCCTGTTTCTTGTGTTTGTGGTTTGTTGAACTTTATGGGTCTGTGGGTTTATAATATCCCATTTGGAAATTTTTCAGCCAATATTTCTTCTAATTGTTTTTTGCACCAGCCCCAACTTCTCTGGAGATTCCAGTTATGCATCTATTAGCCCACTTAAAGATCACCACATCTCATGGCCGTTCTGTTTGTTCTATTGTTTGTTGATGTTTTTCTCTCTGTTTCATCCTGGATGGTTGCTGTTGCCCTCTGTGAGTTCGCTCATCTTTTCTTCTGCAATATCTAGTCCTAGGTGAATTCCATCCACTGTGTTTTCATCTGAGGCATTGTCATGTTTTCATCTCTAGAAGTTAGCTGGTTCTTCTCCATATCTCCTGTGTCTCTGCTTCATGTACTCAAGCTTTCCTGTGGTGTTTTGAACATAGGAGCTGCAGTTCATAACTATTTGAATACTCTTATCTCCTAATTCTGTCATCTGTATCACTCTGGATTAGTTCCAGTGGGTCAGTTTTCTGTTCATTATGGTTTGTATTTTTCTGCTTCTTCCCATGCTGGGTAACTTTTCTACTGGATGCCAGACGTTGTGAATTCCACCTCATTGTCATGTTGCAATACATATTTGTGAGGTCTGTTCTGGGATGCAGCTCAGTTATTGGGAAACAGTTTGATCATTTCAGGCCTTGCTTTTAAGCTGTGTTAGGCAAGACTAGAGCAGCTGTTAGTCCAAGCCCTCCTGAGTGCTGTTACCCGTGCTTCATGAATGAGAAGCTTTTCCTGATAGGTGGGAAGAGAAACTATTTCTAGACCTGTAAGAGCTTCAGATGTTGTTCCCTGGAATCCTGTCAGCTGGTTCTTTCTCTGGCCTCAGATCGTTTTGCTCACATTTGAGTCACTGTTCAGCCAGCTACTCGTGGAGGACCCTCTGCAGAGCCCCATGGCCCCGTGGTCCCCTGCGAGGCAGCACACTCCTCCCCAGTTCTGTGTTCTGTGACCTCTGTCCACTTTGGCCTCCTTGGGCTGTCAGCTCTTTCCGCAACTCAGGGAGACCAGCAGGCTGCACCTGAGCTCCCTGCACATAGCTAGAGGGAGCTAGGGTCACTGCAGGGCCCTCCTTGTCTCTCCCCCATGGCTTGAGGGATGCTTTCCTTTGTCACCTGATGTCACCTTCAGGCGAGAGGGCAAGCCTGGTCCCTGTAACCCCATCTTGGCTGAAACTCTGGCTAATGCTGCTTTGCATAACAAGAGTCACCCCACACATACCGACTATGGGGTGACTTCTCCTGTTATCTCCATTTTATCAAACTGAAACATGGAGGAATCAAGAAACTTAGCCAAGGTGATACACAGTCTGGATTCAAGTAGCCTCCAACACCTGCTCCTAGACAGGAGCGTGGCAAACTCAAGGCTCCTGCCCCCAGCCGCCCAGGGCAGAAGCCTCTGGTTCTCTGGGACTTCTCCCTGTTCCCCAACAAACCACCACCGAGCCCTGTTGGTGCTCCCTCCCACTCATCCCCCCACCCTGTTCTCTCCAGCCCAGCACTTCCTCCCACCTGATGACCATGACAGCCTCTCAACGGCTTCCTCCCACTCTGCCTCCACACCCACTCTCCATGCCCGCCTTCTACCTGCAGCCACAGAGCCACTCCCAAAAGCAGCCATGCCTGCCTTCTACCTGCAGCCACAGAGCCACTCCCAAAAGCAGAACCAGTCCAATTACTCTCCTGGCCAGCCCCCTTCTGAGTCTACCCCTGGACGCATTCACCCCTCATTCAGCTGAGAGTCACCAGGTACCCACCATGGGCCCAGGACACCATTCCAGGCACCAGAATAAAGAGACCGAGCCCCCTTCCTCAGCAACTCAAATTCCAGAGGGAGGAAACAGGCAGCAAATGAACGTATAATACATCAAGAACGGGGTAAAGGCACAACCCAAGCAGGTTAAGGGGACAGAGAACAACCATGGGGCAGGGGATATTTTTGATACATGGCCTGGAAGCTGTAAAGCAGGGGAAGCCACTGTGGGAAGGGTGGATATGGGGAAAGAAGGGGAGCCTGAGGCCTGACTCTGGGCCCCTTCACACTTAGAAGTCAGGAGAGGAGGAGGAGCCAGCCAAGGGGGGAGGAGGAAATCGGGGAGAGCACAATGTCCCAGAAGCCAAGGGCTGCAGCCCCTTGTCCTCAAAGTGTGGTCTGAGGTCGGGCACCAGCAGCACCAGGCGCTTGTTAGAAATGCACAGTCCTGGCCGGGTGGGGTGGCTCACGCCTGGAATCCCAGCACTTTGGAAGGCTGAGGTGGGAGGATCACTTGAGGTCAGAAGTTCGAGGACAGCCTGGCCAACATGGCAAAACCCCATCTCTCCTAAAACTACAAAAATTAGCCAGGCATGGTGGCACGCACCTGTAGGCACAGCTATTTAGGAGGCTGAGGCAGGAGAATCACTTGAACCTGGGAGGCGGAGGTTGTAATGAGCCAAAATTGCACCACTGCACTCAAGCCTGGGCAACAGAGACTCTGTCTCAAAAACAAAAACAAATGCACAGTCCTGCAGCCCTGCTCCCCAGGCAGCTTGGTGACATTCAAATGTGAGGAAGACTGGCCTGGAAGGAGTTTCAGAGAGGAAGGAGCGCCAGGCTGTGGTGGGGGAGACAGGGACAGGGCTCCAGGAAGGCTGGCTCAGGCACCGCCGCCCTGCTGCCCACCGGGTCTCTGCTGACCTCGCCCCTCCTGTCTTGTTTCCTCCTGCGCTTATGCTCCAAGCAGGATGACCTTCTCCAGGTCCTGCCTCTGGGCCTCCGGGCCTTTGCACGTGCCATTCCCTGCATGGGGTGCACTTTCCCATCTTCTCGCTACTCATCCTCAGGTCTCAGCATCTGAGCCACTCACTCAGAGCCACCTCTCCTGGTTGCCGCCCCCGTTAGCACTCCCCATTCTCCCTCCCTACACCTGCAATCACCAGTGCACATTCATGCCCCCCTGAAAGACTGGAAACTCCACAAAGGCAGGGACCCAGAGCTGTGCCCAGGATGCAGTAAGAGCTCGAGGAACATTTGCTGCTGAATGGCTGATATATACTATAAATGCCAACCGTGTGGTGCCGACAGTGGATGCTACTAGAGCCCAGAAGAGGGAGCCATCTCCAGGGGTGGGAATCAGGAAAGGCTTGCTCAAGGAACATGGGGACAGATGGCCAGGAATCTCAGTATGCAGAGCTGGAGGGGAGTTTGAGGTCCTGGGACTGGCACTAGCAAAGGCCCAGAAGCAAGAAAATGCCAAGGTGGTGGCTGGGAAGCCAGAGGAAGAACCTCTTACCCAGACAAGTCTAAAGGGCATTGGGGCAGTGCAGGTGAGGCCAGAAGTGTAAATCAGGGGCAACCTTGGAGGACCCAGGACATCAGGTGTGTGGGGCCTAGATCAGGATCTGTGTTCCAAAGAGATTCCTTGGATGGACTAATGGGGACGTCATAGGGGATACAAATGCCCTGCAAAGGTAACCTTGCTGCTGTTCAAGGGCAGAGCTCTGGATGTGGCCGCTGGGGTAGGAGACCAAATGGCCGCTCAGTTTGTGGCTGCTGGGATGAGATGCCAAACCACAGCGTGGTCTGCACAAGCTGCTCTTGTTTTGTTCAAACATCATCGAGGTCCTACCAGTTGGCACAGTCACAGAAATGTCCCCGCAGCCCCAGAGTCTGCCCCACACGGGCCACTCCTGTCATCTCCTCTCACTGGGAGCCTGTACCAGGTCCCGTGGATCTGAGGGTGGCAGAGGGGGAGTGGCTGTAGCTGAAAGAGGCCTGCCCTGGAGCCCATAGCCCAGACTTAGGAGGGAAATTCCAAGGAGAGGTCAGTCACCAGCACCGCCAGCCCATAGGTGGTATCTGAGGTCCGGGGCTGGGGTGCACATCCAGCCTGCCAACAGCCCATCTCCCTGGGCCCGGATGAGCCCCAGCACCGCACTGTGCTTGGCACACAGCTGGCTCTCAGCATTGGAGAGGAGGGAGGCAGGAGGGAGGAAGGCTGGAGATTGTCATAATTCTCCTGTTTTAGAGACGAGACTGAAGCCATGGTTGCTCCAGTGCTAATGGGGAGAGTATGGATTCCTGCCCAAGTCCTGACTCCCGGGCACATGTGGACACAGCGTCAGAGGCGTCCGGGCCTGGGAGGGAGAGGTGGCACCAACAGACATAAGCACAGGCTGCCTGGAGCAGGGACATGAAGGCAAGGGCCTGGGAGCAGGTGTGTGACCATGGCCAGCAGAGGTGGCAGCAGAGGTGGCTAGGCAGGGGGTGGCAGAGGGCATGGATGGCAGAGGGCAGATTCTGAACTCTGGAGCTACTCAGGAAACTAAATGGGCAAAATTTGCTGGAGCTGAGATACAGGAGGAAACAGCCAACTCCAGGTGTCACCTTGCTTGGTTGGCTGAGCAAGAAGAGTTGCTGAGATGGGGGAGTCTGCCTCCTGCTGGCTGCGTTTCTGGCAAATCACTTCCCCGCTGTTTGCACATCTGCAAAATGGGCACCGCGACACAGGGAAAACCTTCATCAGGACCCAGCATGACCCAGGTCCCTGTAAAGACCCACGAGGGGTGGCTGTGCTTCCTGCGGACCTGCACCACGCAGGTGCACAGCATTCACCTCCTTCCTGTCCTGACTCAGAGGGCCTCGGCCTGGGCTGCACCAGCAAAGCTAAGCAAGTACTGATCCCTGGGCCACCCCAGAGCTTGTCCTGTCAGTGCCTGGAATGCTGCCAGGTCTGGGGCAGACGCAACTGCCTGGGGTGATTCCAGCATGCAGCCAGCGGTCAAGTGATTCTCCTGCCTCAGCCTCTCGAGTAGCTGGGATTACAGGCATGAGCCACCACGCCCAGCTAATTTTTTTTTAGTAGGGATGGGGGTTTCACCATGTTGGCCAGGTTGGTCTCGAACTCCTGACCTCAGGTGATCCACCTGCCTCAGCCCTGCAAAGTGCTACGATTACAGGCCTGAGCCCCCTTCACCCTTCTTCTGTGAGGCCCTCAGCACAGCCAGCATGGGTGTCTTCCTGGAAGAGGGAAGGCACTCATCTATGGCTCCAAGCTGCCCGTCTGCCTGACTGGTGGAGTGGACATTAGTGGCTGCTGGACACACCCTCGGGCTCCCTCTCAGGCCACCCAGGAGTAAGCTCAATTCTGAGTCCACGTTGACTTTCCCAGGGCTTCCAGGCAGAGGGGGTGCATCTCCGCTCCCTGGAGTTGCAGTGGTGACTCCCTTACATAAGAAGTCCTGCAGGGGCATGGCAGCACCTCACCCCTCTCAGGGTGCCTGGCTCCCAGGAGCTCCACCTCAGCCAGTGACTCAACTCACAGGCATTTATGGAGCACCTACTGTTTATCAGGCCTGTGCGTCAAGGTGAGGCCGAGAGCCCACCCTCACGGAGCTGGACTCGAGGTCACAGTGTCCTGGCCAAGGGAGTAGCTCCAGCAAAACAAGGAAAACGAATCGGGTGGGCCAGGCTGGGATCAGTGGGGATCCATGCAGGCTTTCTGGAGGAGGCGAGGCCTGGCACCATCTTAAAGGGCCAGAAGGAGTCAGTCACCTGGAAGGGAGAGGGCAGTGCCAGGGGTGCCAGGGGTCTCCCGGGCCAAGGGATGGTCCCCGAGGCCAGTGGGCGTATCCTCAGAGCGGTCCCCATCCTGAGGCAGAGGCCACACAGACAGGGTAGGGTGAGGGTCAGGTTGGACCCACTCAGAGGAGCCCTTGCTGGGCCAGACTTGCTTTGGACCACCCTTCAGGACTGTGGTTCTGTGTGCTCCTGCGCCCGCAGCATTGGCATTCCCCAAGCACTGGGGAGAAAGGCATCTTCTCCGCACACCTGAGTCCGAAGCTGCAGGGTGGAGCCGGCAGTCAGGCTTCAGTGCATTTGGGGGATGCTGGTGCAAGCCTGGTTCGAGGGACAGGCCGCTAGGGCAGCACCAGGGAGGACTGGACGACCTCTGCTGTGGAGTGCTCACCAGCTGTGGAGACGGCTTGGCGGGGTCCCCTGCAGGGAGACAAGCCAGGAGGAGGGGGCAGAATGAGCTGGCATGTGCGTAGCCCCAGCAGGAGCAATGTGGGTGTCATCTCAGCCGCAGTTACTGCCCCCCTCCCCAGACACCCAGGCGGGCAGGGCCCTGAGGCTGGGCCTGTGTGTCTCCCGCATCCAGAGCAGCAGCTGGTTCCTGGCCTCCATAAATACCAAACCCACTGTGGTGGTCCCAGGATGGAGAGGGTTGGGAGGCAGGGCCCAGTGCCAGGGGATGGTAGGCACCTACCACGGCAGAAGAGGCTGCCCCAGCCCCAGGAGGCCAGCCGCTTGGCAGAGGGTGGTTGTGGCAGGACAAGGTAGACCCAGAAGGGAGGCAGCCGTTCATGAGTAGGGTGGGCTGGGCTTGGACCTTGGAAGATAGACCAGGATGTCCCAGTAGCTGGGCTCTGCCCTGTCCAGAGCCTGCCTGGCCGCTGACAAGCCCAAGGAGAAAGGCGTTCTGCCAACGCAGGGGACAGGGCCAGTGACTTCAGAGCTGGTGCGTTTCTCAGGATCCCAGGAAGCTTCCTTCACAAAAGGCAATGGGAATATCCAGGATTCTTTCTCAACCTGGCCCCATGTGTCCCGTGTCCTGACAGAGAATACTGTTCTGTGGGCCCCTGGACACCCAGCAGCCCCTCAGGCAGAGGAGACCTTGGTAAGGGCTGGAATTCCTGGCTGGGAGCAGAGTTTCCTAGCCACACTGCTGGCTGGGGTCTGGGGTGCCTTCCATGTGTCTGCTAGCTCTCGGGGCTCTCCGGGGACTCCAGGCATGTCCCTGCTGAGCAGACTCCGTCTGCTCCTCTCTGTGAGGCTGAGTCAGAAAGGGCCTTACTGAGCATCCAGGAGTTTTATTGAACATGAACTCGAGGTGCTGGGCCACTCTGGAGGGTAGAGGTCTGGAATCAGATCCAGGCTGTGCTTCCTCCCTCTTCATGCCTCAGTTTCCTCATCTTTGCATGAGGATGCTCACAGCACCCATGCCAGCCATGCCTATGGAGTTCACTGAAGCACCAGCGAGCCCCCAGCCCAGCATGGGGCTTAGCTATGTATTTAATAAAGAAGAGTTCTGGTCGTTCCAGCAAGTCCTGGCCTGGTCCTCCCTCCCGTCTGCCTTCCAGGCCCTGAACTGGGACCAGGAGCTGCACTCAGTTCTTGGAAGAGGAAGTTGAAAAAAAAAAGAAAAGCAGCAGAGAGGGTTTTAAGAACCCAACTTCTGCACATTGTTATTTTTAAGGGAGAGAAAATGCCAGCTTTGTCTGCAGCTGAGCTGGGACTTGCCTGGGGTTCTCAAGCCCCACCCTGCCACCCCCCACTTCCTGATCCACGGCTGAGGGATCGGGAAACCACAGTCCGGAAAGTTCCTGATGCCTCTCATCTGCCTTCTCCGGGTGGTCCCGAGCCCTGGCCTGGCCTATAGCTCTGTGCTGCTGTTCCCGCCTCCCCCGGGCAACAATGGGGACCAGGCAGGTGAGGGTGGGGGCCACGGAGACAAGACTCCAAGCCCACTCAGGGCCTGCAGTGCAAGTGTGCCCAGCAGTCCCCACTGCATTGAAATCAGCGCCAGTGCAGCCCTACTGTGTGCACAAACTGTGCCGCCCCATGGTGGCCGGAGGACTGCAGTAGGAAGCCAGGCTCTTGCCTTCGTGGGGCTTGGGTCTGTTGCAGGGAAGGTGGTGAGTTTACTCCGTCCCTACAGGCAAGCTGAGGGTGGTGGATAGAGGGAAAGGGAGAGACATCCGATTTGAAGTGGCACACCACGTTCACCCTGGAGCCCTCACCCCTGACTATGTGACCTTGTGCTTTTCTCTCCCTGTGCCTGGCTCCTTGGCTCTGTTCTTGTCTGTAAAATGGGCGTAATAACAAACCTTGCCTGAGCTGTCCAAGCAATGAAAGGAGACATTGGTGAAGGGTGCCATGCCCTCCTGGCACAGAGGTAATCGTGCTTGGCACAGGATCCTGTGCTTATTATTATTAGGAGGCACTGGGAGCCATGTAGGGTATTTCAGTGAGGCAGCAACCTGTTTAGACTTACACTTCAGGAACTCCAGTGGGGCAATACAGGATGGCATGGGCAGGAGCCCCAGGTCATGGAATTTCCCAGATCCTTCGGGGATTGCTGAGCATTCTACTTGTTGAGCAGCTTTCTCTGCTGTGTTGAAATCACCAATGTCAACAGTTGCAGGGCCTACCAGAGAGATGGGCCTGAACCACAGGCTTCTTTAGGGATGGGCATAAATATTTCAGACCACGTGGTATTGGAGCAGGAGAGGTCTGGGGGTTTCTGGGAGAGGCTGCTGAGCTCAGCACCCAGTCCTTTGCCCTCCTTCTATCCCCTCTACCAACAACTTGGTGCCCACAACCATTCAGGGTACCTAGCCTGTGTCTCACTCTGCAGCAGATGTGCCAGTTGACCCTGGGCAAGGCCCCCTCTCTGCAGGGCATAGACACCCATCTGCACAATGAGTGGATCAGCAGCATGCTAGATCTGTCAACACACTAGATCCCTCAACATGCTAGATTCTCCAACATGCTAGATCCCTCAACATGCCAGATCCTCCAACACAGCAGATCCCTCAACACACTAGATTCCTCAACATGCAGATCCTCCAACATGCTAGATCAATCCCTCAACATGCTAGATCCTCCAACATGCTAGATCCCTCAACACGCTAGATCCCTCAACACACTAGATCCCTCAACATGCTAGATCCTTCAACATGCCAGATCCCTCAACATGGCAGAGCCTCATGCTAGATCCCTCAACATGCTAGATTCTCCAACATGCTAGTTCCCTCAACATGCCAGAACCTCCAACATGCTAGATCCCTCAACATGCTAGATCCCCCAACATGCTAGATCCTTCAACACACCAGATCCTTCAGCATGGTAGATTCCCCAACATGCTAGATCCTCCAACATGCTAGATTCCTCAACACTCTAGATCCTTCAGCATGCTAGATCCCTCAACATGCTAGATTCCTCAACACATTAGATCCCTCAACATGCTAGATCCTTCAGCATGCTAGATCCCTCACACGCTACATTCTCTCAACACAGTAAGTAGATTCCTCAGCATGCTAGATCCCTCAGCATGCTAGATCCTTTTGCAGCACTGAGCCCACCCCCACCCCAGAGTTGGGATCCCACCTCCTTGGACCAGGCAGCACAGGTATCCCCTCCTCTGGTCAAGCAGGACTTGGAGCCAGAGGCAACAGCTCCAGGCCTGACAGCAGTGGCCACAACTCAAGCTATATTTTTGCAAATTCTTCTCTAGATCTTTCTGTTCAAGGGCCTTAAGTAGCACAGTAGCCTGCCTGACAGAAGGGCCCCACAGGCTGGGCCTCCCACCAGCAAGATCCACCTGCCACCCTGTGGCACTGCCTGCGGCTCTGCCCCTGACAGGGCCAGTGGTGCCCCCATCTCCCACCATCCTTGACTTGGTCTCAGCAGAAAGGGGCTGGGACCGGCTAATGTTTTCGAGCAGGGTCTGAGGGTCCCTGGCACCAAAGCAGGGAGTACCACCATCTCCCCATCGCCCGGCCTCGCAGCTCAGAGTGTGGGGAAGCAGGGAGTACCACCATCTCCCTGTCGCCCGGCCTCGCAGCTCAGGGTGTGGGGCTTCTCGCTTGCCTCTGTGGCCGCTCCTGGCCTCCTGGGCAGATGGTGGCAATGAGGTCCTGGTGGGCACTGGTCTCCTACCCTTCCCTCCTCGCCCAGGCTCACCCTTCATTCATCCATCACCTTTTTCTCTTTTCTCTCTCCCTTTCCTCTCTCTGCTCCAGGGGCTCCCAGGGAGACCCCAGGAAAGGGCCTCAGGGACCCCAGTCTGAGAAAGTGGGGTTAGTTGGGTTGAGCAGAAGCTGGGGTTTAAGGAAGGCCTGACTCTTAGGGTGATGGTCTGAGTGCCCACCTCCCTCAGACCACCCACAGCTCCAGCTGGGAGTCCCAGCCACGCCTATGGGAGACCCAAGCCACTCATCTCCAGGAGGCCCAGGGAGCAGCCGGGCAGCCGTCAGCTGGGGCCTCCTCTCCTCCCACACCCTGCCTGGCGGGGGCTCTCTCAGCTCCACCTGACCCAGCCTCTAACTGCACAGAAGCCTAAGCCCCGCCCACTGGGTCAGAGGAATCAGTGACCACTGAGGACATGGAGCCCCCCGGTGGCTTCGGCACAGGCCCGTGACGAAGGCCAGGAGACCTGATCCTGACTCTCCCTGCCCTGCCCGACGGTTCCTGAAGTTGGCAGACGACTTTCCTAGGGAACAGGCAGCAGGGACAGTCACCTACTCCCTTCAGTTCTTGCTTCCTGGTTATGGCTCCAGGGCCTCCCAGCCATCCACAGCCTACGCGTTGGCTCCAGCTCCCCTCCTGGTCCCCAGCAGCCCTCGACTCCCCTTCCCAGCTCCACACCATGCCCGTGGTGGGCCAGGCAGGGCTCCAGCCTTGGGTCGCCTGGTCTCAGGTCAGCTGAAGCTGGTCTTCAGTGTGGCTTCTGTGGCTTGGACTCCAGACAGGGGTGGGCTTTGAGCTCCAACCAGACTCCTTAAGGGGCAAGGACAGGTCTGTCTGGTCGGGTTTTCTGTCGCTCAGTGGATCATCTCACTCTTCTGGCCTCAGTTTATTCCCTAGAAAATATGGGTCAGGCTATCTCCTGGCAGAGATATGTCAGAGCCCCTGCTTCCCCGATGGCCTGGGGAGTGGGCTCTCACCTCAGTTCACACCACCACCTGGGAAAGCCGCCTATGCCGAGGGGTCCCAGGGTGAAATGAGATGAATGCTCAGAGTTCCACGAAGCTTGGCTGTGGTCACAGTGGTTCTTACAACCCTTGATATGGTTGAATGACAGCTCTGAGAAAGGCAGGGACCCACTGCTCCCAGTCACACCCCACCCCTGCCTCACTCCCACCCAACTGCCCAGCTCCGCCTGGCCCAACATGGAAACGGCTTCTGTTCTTCAAGAGCACAGGGGCCCCGGGCATCACCATTTGCTCTTTTGTGCCAAGCACACACTGTGCGCCCTGCTCCCGATGGGCCATGAACCAGACTCTAAGAGCCTGTCCATGGTACTGACCCCAGGGGGCCCTTCAGCTGGGGTCTGGGGGGAGCTTCTAGAAATCTGTGGAACCCCAGAAATGGCCAGCAAAATGCCATTGTCCCTGTGCTTTTCCTGGGGACCCCTCAAGGAATCCAGGCAACCAAAGGGACAAACCCTGGGCAAGGGAGAGTTTCCTGAACACCAGCTCCCCACTCCGTGCTGAGCCTGGCAGCACCAGTCCTCCTGCCATGGGCATTTTCTGCCATCCCAGACGACTGCAAGCCGCTCAGAACAGTGGTGGGCAGGGGCCTGACTCACTGCCCCCTCCCCCCGCAGCTGAGCTGGGGCTGGAGCTGGGAAGGCAGACATTCCAGGTGCTGTTGGGACTGCCCTCCAGGGCCCCCAGACCCCCTCCTGCCAGCCCACCCCCAGCTGGGCTCTGGATAACGTCTTGGAGACCAACCTCAGCAGCGCAGGGCAGCTGAGCACTTCCTCGTCTGTTTATTACTGAAGCCGGCATCTGGGAGCCCGCAGAGCATGAAATTAGGATCAAATGTGCAGGAGGTCTAGACAGGAACTCTGCAGGCTGCGCTCTGATCGAGGACGCCGGGCCCTTGGGCTTCCAGGTAGCGGGAGCGCCTCTGTAACCAGACAGATATGTTTGTGGAGGAAAAGGCACTCTGAGTCTCCGTAAGCCTTCGACGAGACGCCGGTGTAGGGAGGAGTCTGACTGTGAGGCCACGAGCTTGGGTTCCAGGCCCAGCTCTGCCCTGGGCCCCCAGGGTGGCCTGCTCTACCTCGGCCTTGGTCTCCCTATCTGGAGGTGGAGGGCGCCCGCCTCACCTGGTGGGAGGGGCTGCTTGTGAAGCCATCAGATTGCAGGCTCCTGCAGCCGTACTGCAGCTGGGGAGTCTGTGTGTTCGCCAGGCTCCCCTGTCCTGGGGCCCGGTGGGTTTGGAAGGTGCAGGGCTGGATGCGCCAGAGGGCACTGCCAGTGCCAAGGATGCAGGTCTTGGCTTCTCCCTGGCTCCTACCAGGAGCGCTGGGCATCTCAGGTGAATGAGGCAGACAAAAGCTTTCCTTAAGTGTCGCACGGGCCTGCACCATGCAAGGCAGTGGCAGGGGCTGGGGCTGGGGCACAAACTCCGCAGGCTCTGGAGGCTCCATCCCCTCAGGCTTTACAGCAAGTGAGGGGGCTGTGGCAAGAGGGACAGAAAACTAGCAGAGTCTGAAATTCAGCACAGGACATGTGGCCCAGATGGCAGTGAGCAGGGGTCTCCTGCCAGGGAAAGGCGGGTGTGGAGAGGGGGCTCCCAGGGGAGGCAGGTGGAGGCCGGTGTCTGGCTCTGCTGCCAGGTGTTTCCTGCCCATCCCCCCCGAACCCCCCAGCTCCACACCATTCGGTCCCCGGTGCCACAGGAGACAACTGAAGCTTGTGAGCACGACTGGCTCTCCCTGCCAGCTGCCGAGGCGATACAGGGCCCTCAGAACGGGACTGTTGCCTGCCCAGGCCCCTTCACCACAGACTCTGTGGATGGGGCCAGGGGACGCACAGGGGGGCCCCATCTCACAACCTGTCCCTGTAAAAACCTGGGGTGGGAACAGGGAAGCAAAGCCATTTATAAAGCTGTAAAACCATTTATGGTCCCAGGGGGCAGATAAACAATTCAGCGCTATTCTTGCCAAATTGTCTTGGCTGGCAGTGCAGAGGCTTCAAGGGAGCTGGAGGAGGGGTGCTGCCCGAGTCACAAGCAGGCGGCAGAGTGGCCTCCGCCAGGCGGTCACGGGGCCTGCCCAGCATGGCTCTGCCTCCGAGGCTTGGCCTGTGCTGTTTCAGCACCCATAGGCCCTCTCCTTCTTCTCCCAGCCCATCCTTCAAGGCCTAGCTCAGAAGCTTCCTCCTTCAGGAAGTTCCCCTTGGTTCCTCCCCAATCTGTTACCACCTGGAGCACCCAGGTCCTCTCCTGTTCTCTCAGGCACTCAGCTTTCTCAGAGCTCGAGTGTCCTTGGGAGCCAAAGTGTCTGTAGCCCTTCCCCTTCTCTGCCCACCCTTGGAGGGTGTCACCTGGCTTTATCACTTTATCACTTAATGCTTTTTACGTTGGTGATCCTGACTTCGTTGTGTGTCGAATCATCTGGATTCCTGGCAGGGCATTTGTCTAGCAGGCTTTCTGGTTCTTGCCAGAAAGCCCAAAAAAATTAAAAATAAATAAATAATTTAAAAAATCCAAGTCCCCTAGAGTTAGGAGCAATCAGTGTCTAAACCCTGCCACACCCATCTTACAGATAAGAAAACTGAACCCAGAGACAGGCCTCTGACCCAAGGTCACTAGCAAGAGTAGAGCAGGACGGAGGCCCCTCAGGCTGGTATTACCTGAGCCACAGCTAAGCAGAGTCCCCGGGTCCATGCAGGGAGGAGGCTGAAGATGAGCACTCAGGGACGGCGGCGGGTGATCCATATTCTTGCCCCATTAAATGAAAAGGTGGGATGTGGTCCCTCTTAGCTCTGGAATTTGAAGTTTTGAAGTTCTGTGGTGTGCGTTAAAAGTTCAGGAAGGCTTCCTGGAGGAGGAGGGCACATGCTTGCCTTTGATGGTGGGGTAGGTCTGGGAGGATGGGTGTTCTAGAGGGTGGGGAGCAGCAAGAGCAGAGGGGTGGCAGGAGGGTGGGCACCCAGGGAGGCCCCATGGCTCCTGGGAGCTGCTCAGAGTGGACTGTGGGCTGATGTCAGGCCAGGCGCCGGCAGAGCTGCCAGCGGAGTGTGTCTGTCAGCTGTGCCTGGCCCTGGTACCTGGCGCCGTCTCGGGCGTTGCTGCTCCTCAGCGGGTGTGTATCTGCAGAGCGAGGCTGAGAGGCTCCAGCTGGACCGGCCTGGGTGTCGGAGTGTGGCTGCTGACAGCCCTGGGCACCTGGCCTGAGCCGGCACCCTTCCCATCACGCTGCCAGGCCGCTTGCTGCTGGAGGAGACCTGGGCCCAGAGGAGCTGCAGCCGGGTGGAGCGAGGGACCAGCTGCATCTCAGACCTGAAAGAGAGCTTTACAGCAAGCAGTCTTAGTTTCTGAGACCTGGGGAAGGACTTAGACCCAGAGAGGGATGAGGTC
The DNA here is from genome assembly GCA_963574635.1 of Cheracebus regulus. NCBI lineage: Eukaryota > Metazoa > Chordata > Mammalia > Primates > Pitheciidae > Cheracebus > Cheracebus regulus. Next base: position 66,712 of record CAUYQU010084068.1, on the reverse strand, counting down.
CTAATAACATCAGCACAGCACTGAGCACATGCACCTCCGTCCCACAGAACCCCTGCAGTTCTCCCGTTTTACAGAGGAGGGAACTGAGGCAGAGGAATAGAGGCATTGGAGCCCGTTCCTACAGCTAACAAGAGGCAGAGTCCAGCCTGCATGTCTCCTAGGGCTCCCCGTGCCCATCCCTGGGCTCCTCAGCCCACCCACGGCTGCCACAGTCTCAGCCTGACAGCAGTGGGAGCCCCTGACCCAGGCACATGCTTCCCTATGGGAACACCGTGGCCCCCGCTATCAGTCAGCCCCAGCCGTGGGCCCCAGCCATGACCCCTGGTGGAGGGTGGTGCTGAATTATAATCCCTGCGTGACCGCAGAAACACTACCTTCCAGAACCCCTCTCAAGCTGTGTGAGTGCCCTCATTGATGAAGTGGGGCCATAATTATGGGGTGCAAATAGCTCAAATGCACTCCAGGTGACATAGACACAGCAAGAGTCACTCTGCGGCTGTTGGGGAGGGATCTGCACCAGAGTTGGGACCACTGCAGCAATCTCTCCTGCGGTCATGGCCTTCCCCGCCCTCTCCAGGGACCAGCGCCTTCTGCCTCTCCAACATGTGCACGTCCACCCCAAACCAATAAGCTGTGGCCCAAAGGTCAGGAGCAGATGGCTCAGATGTGGCCACCAGCCTCCTGGCTCAGGGCACAAAAAAGAGGGCCATGCCTGGTGCAGCACCCCCAAACCTGATATCAGCACAGCGTGTGCTCCCCCAAAGGTGCTGTGGCATTCAGGCCATTCATGTGGGGGAGACATGGCATTCAGCAGACAGGGGAGGGCGGCAGGGGCCCCAGGGTGGATGGTAATGGTGGATCCAGCCCTGACCCGACCCAGACCCCTCATCTTACTGGTGTGCCGGGCAGCTCACTTCTCTCCAGGCCTCAGTTTGCTCATCTTCAAAAGTAAGTGCCACACCCTCTGGTGCCACACAGTCCCAGTGGGATCACTGGAACATCAAAAAGAATACCACTGCAGTGGATTGAAACACATTAAATCTATCTTCAAAAAGCAGTGAGATTGCATTGATCCTGTAAACATCCACAAACCTCACAGGGCACCAGCTCATTCTGATCCCAGATAAAGGCAGGAACGGAACCTCCGAGCCGTCCCTCTGCAGGCTGCACACTAGGGTAACCGCACAGATGAGAAGGGAATGTGCTTTGGAGCTTTTTCAGGAAGAACTCTGGAACTCATAAACGTGGAAGGAAGGACAACATTTAGAAAGTCTCATTACTTTGTAGCTCCCATGGAGTGATGGAACCAGGTGAATGCACAGCACCGCTGCAGGAGTGTGCTGGGAGCCCACAGGACCTGACAGTGTGGGGAGGGGGCTGGCCAAGGGCAGCTGTGGCCATTAGCAAATGTTGACATCGAGATGAGGGAGACGGCAGACACCAGGCCCCTGGAAGAGAGGCAGCAGGAAGCCAGTTGAGAGAACACTGATAAAGGAGCACGTTCAACGCCAGGCAAGGAATCCCGGCCAGCTCCGGGGCGTGGAAAATTCTGTCAGATAAAAAACCCAGTTTCTCCAATAAACAGTGGGGGTGGGGGGGCGTGAATGAGTTTTGAGCTGTTCTAGAGCAAAAAGAGCCGATATCCTGATCTGAACTAACCAACTGTAAAAAAAGGCATTTCGGAGATGACAGGAGATTGCTAAACGTAGGCTGGGTAATTTTTTTAAAAAATCCTCATCCGTCAGATTCTGCACCGAAGTAGTTATGGGTAAACGGATATGTTCTGTGATTTCCTTTAAATACTCCAATCTCTTCCTCCACCCCATCCCCCAGCAAGAAAAAAAAACTGAGGCTTGGGACATTGAGGAAGGGATGTGATGGTGCCAGCTCCAACTGGTTTGTGAGAGGTGACAATGAAATGTTCAGGAATTTTGTAAGCCGGTTGTCAAAACCTTGCTTTAACTGAAACTGGCCATGGCAAGAAAATCTACAGAACAAAAATCAGCAAATACTCCCAGCTGGCTGCTTTGAGAGCTGGTTTATCAGCTCACGGCAAGACAGGGCAGAGCCGAATGCCGGCAGCCACGGATGGACCGAGTCACTCCAGTCTCTCTGCGCTGTGTTTGGCGGACGTTTTCCATAGTAAGGAGTTTGCAAAGGGCATGTCCCCGGGCCTGGAAACCCCACGTCTAAGAATGTGTCCTGAAAACCACCGAAGTAGGTTCAGGTGGTTCCCGTGACTTAGCTACAAAGACACTTATTAAAACATTGCTAAGAATATTTCCTTAATGTAAGAAACCCACACATCAGAAAGGAATTGGTTTTCAGTTTTGCAAGATGGAAAATTCTGGAGATGAGTCGCCCAACAGTGTGAAATATACTTCATGCTCCTGCTCTGCACATGTAAACATGGCTAAGATGGTACATTTTATGGGTGTTTTACCACAATTAAAAATTTTAAAGGAAAGGGGTTGGCTACATTAAACAATGGCATCTGCTTCGAGATTATGTTGCAGAAGAAGATGTGAGTATCTGGAAGAATAATGGTGACCCTCTCAGACGCAAATGCAGGGAAGCAGGTTACAAAACCATGTGTTTGGCGAGTGACTGCATTTGGGTAAATTTAAAACCACTCGAGCTTGTAGAGCCAGGCTGGAAGGGCGCCATTCATTGAGAGTGTGCTACGCTGAGCACAGAGGGACATGCTTGTAAAAGTGTCACAAAACCCCGTGCTATGAGCGTCCACCTTCTATGGATGTGGAAACCGAGGCTGGGACAGGGACAGAGGCCAGCAGAGGCAGAGCAGGGTCTGGGGCCCCTCCCGCAGCCCGTTCCTGGCGGAGCTCCTGCCTCTCACAGGCACATCCTGGGGTGCTTTATTTCCCCCAAGGCTTGTCTTCTTGGTTTTCTAGACTAGCACAGGTGACTTTTGCGGTGGGGAAGCGTGATGCTGTAAAGCTGGCGGCGTGTGTTGCAGGCTGTTGATGGAGAAGGGGGCGGATGACAGCCGGGACCGTGGTCATCACCGGGGGCATCTTGGCAACTGTGATTCTCCTCTGCATCATTGCCGTTCTGTGCTACTGCCGGCTACAGGTACTCCTGGAGGGCGGGGAAAGGGACAGGACAGGGTGGCCTGGAGGGTGCCCCTACCTCGGGAGGGAGCCCCGCATGAAGGCCACAGGGGCCAAGGCCCAAGAAATAGGGAAGAGCCCCGTGGCAGAGAAGACGCTCAGCAGAGGGCAGCCAGGCCCCCAGTGTGGGGCTCAGTGAGCTGTGCCGGACTCCCCTCACCCGGGGCTTTTAATGAGGCTCAGAGAGGGAAAGGGACTTAGCCGAGGGCACCGGCTGCCCGAGGGAGTGCCACAGTGAGCCTCCCTTCCCACCTGCACTCCAGGGCCATCCAGGGTCCCCATGTCCCCCTGAGAGGTGAGGGGGAGCCGTCGGTGTAGAGCGAGGCAACAGAGCTGCCCACGCCAGTGACCCTCGGCTCTGCTGATGTGGGGCTGCAGACCCTTCCATGCCTCAGTATCCCCACCTGCAAAATGGAAAGAACAGTCACACCTGTGCATTGCTGGGTGGAAGAGATGAGTGGATCACTGCGAAGCACCCCACACTGTGTCTGGCTAAACAACGGAGGTGTCAGGCCTGGGCCGCCCCATGCCCGCTGTGCCTGTCTCCCCTGTCCAGCTGGGGCTAGCCCTTTCTGCATGCGGGTTCCGGGGTAGGAGCAGGCTGCTGCAGGGTCACCATCCCTCTGCCCGCAGTACTACTGCTGCAAGAAGGACGAGCCGGAGGAGGACGAGGAGGAGCCGGACTTCGCCGTCCACTCGCACCTGCCCCCGCTGCACTCCAACCGCAACCTGGTGCTGACCAACGGGCCGGCCCTCTACCCCACCGCCTCCACCTCCTTCAGCCAGAAGTCCCCGAAGGCCCGCGCCCTCTGCCGCAGCTGCTCCCACTGTGAGCCCCCAGCCTTCTTCCTGCAGGAGCCGCCGGAGGAGGAAGAGGATGTGCTGAACGGCGGGGAGCGCGTGCTGTACAAGAGCGTCAGCCAGGAGGACGTGGAGCTGTCCCCGGGGGGCTTCCAGGGGCTGCAGGCACTCAACCCCAACCGCCTCTCTGCCATGCGGGAGGCCTTCGCCCGCAGCCGCAGCATCAGCACCGACGTGTGACCTGGGCCCGCCCCCGAGTCCTTGGCCTGGAGGGTCCTGAGACCATGGCAGGGTTCCCATGGCACACCCACCTGGCCCCCGGTCCCAAGTGGGGCTTGGCTGAGCCGTCCTCGAATCCCTGTCCTCAGGGGAGGCCCAGGCTGGGGGAGCCCCCAGGCTCAAGGCAGGGATAAGGCTCATTGAACACAAACGTGTCACGGGGGAGGCACAGCTGGGATCTGGGACTGGAAGGACCAGCTGACCGCACAGCGGGCCAGGCATGGATGGTCGCTCCTGACGCTTCTGTCTCAGCCCCAGCAACTTGGCCAACCCGAGGGATCTCCATGGGTCACCCCCTCCCTGGGCCTCGGCCTTCTCACCTGCTCAAGGAAGGGGTGACCTCAGTGAGGCTCAGGGCCCCGAAGCAAGGCACCCTCCAACCTGGGCGATTGCAGACCAAGGATTCCGCGCCTCCACCCTGACCTCGGACCTCCCTCTCTGCCTCTTTTCCCTCTGTCCCCCGACTCTTCCCTCCCTCTCTCTCACACACACTCCCAGTTTCAAGTGCCAAGCATCTGCCCAGGCTGAGACTCGAGGTGCTGAGCTCCCTGCAGATGGACAGGTTGCCCCTAGATGGGAGACTCTCGGGGGTGGCTGAGTCCTTGGGATGCTCAGCCCAGACAGGCGTGTTGGTGGGAGGGGAGAGGCCATATCACAGCCCACCTGCCTTGGGAGTGGCAGCGTGGAAACGCTCAGACCCAGCGCTTAGCCAGATTCGTGGAGGCAGCCCGGGGCTGGTTAGGGTGGGCAGAGCCAAGGCCCAGCGTTTGACAACCCCCTAGTCCCCGTGAGACTTGGATGGCCCTTCCCACCCCTGCACCTCGGTCTCCCCATCTTGTATGATGAGGGGCTGATCGCAGAGGGACCCTGAGGACGGAGGTCTTCAGGCTCTGGGTCTCAACAGGAACTAAGGTCCCCAAGGGAGACAGAGCTGCAGGTCACCTCCCCCACCGGCTTCTCAGCAGGACCCAGGAGGCCTGGCCCAGCCTCGCCCTGCTCCCGGTGGACCCCAAGCAGCCGGAGGCTCCCGCTGCTGTGTGAAGGCCTCCTCTGAGCCCACTCTCCACCAAGCACCCACCCAGGCTGAGATCTCCTGGGAATTCCCACCCACTGTCCTGCTGCTAAGGAAATGACGTCAACCGCTACCCCAGAGAAATCCCCCAAACCCCTGTTCACCAGCCATCAGGAAAGCAGCTCTTCCTCACCCAGGAAGAGGCACTGATTACTCTCAGCAACCTGGCCCCAGGATCCCCCTTCCCTCTCTGGGGCTCTCCCCCTCCTTCTGGGCCCTGCCGTGGAGCCCCAGGGCCAGGGCAGCCCCTCTCTGCCCAGGGAAGGCACTCTCCTAAAGGACAAGGCTGGCCAAGCACGGTGGCTCATGCCTGTAATCCCAGCACTTTGGGAGGCCAAGACAGGTGGATCACGAAGTCAGGAGTTCAAGACCAGCCTGGCCAAGATGGTGAAACCCAGTCTCTACTAAAAACTACAAAAATTAACTAGGCCTGGTGGCAGGTGCCTGCAAGCCCAGCTACTCAGGAGGCTAAGGTAGGAGAATCGCTTGAACCTGGGAGGCGGAGGTTGCAGTGAGCCGAGATTATGCCACTGCACCCCAGCCTGGGTGACAGAGACTCTGTCTCAAAAAAATAAAAATTAAAAATAGACAAAGCTTTGCTGGCCCGTGGCCTCCCCAAGCTGAGGGGTGGCCTGAGCAGGACGCTTCTTGCTCTTACTCAGAAACGAAGTCCCCTGTTTCCGGAGGCACTGGAAGCGCTGGCGGAGACTCTGTCATTACTATTCTGTTCTCCTCCTCTTACTTTCTCCCTGCCTGGTTGGGACAGGCCAGTGGCATTCACCCTTGAGGTCCCTCGCAGCCCCGGCCCCTGGCCCACACCTCCGGCTTCCTCTGTGCATCTGTGAAGTCTGTTTCTGATGCGTTAGTGTGAGGGGTGGGCTGGGTGGGTCGTGGGGAGGGCCCGGAGCTGGCCCATGCTGTGGCTGTTCTGACTCCATTTCCCACTTCCTTTCTGGTCTCCATCCCCTCTGTAGATATGTAGATCTCTTTGAACCGAAGTAAACACCCATCCCTCCCAGCCTACTCAGCTCCCCTGTGGGGACCTGCTGGGGAGCTGCTGGCTCCCTGAGGAAAGTGAAAACCAATAAAACATCTCCCACACTCCCGTGCAGCGTCTTCAGTCCACCCAGGCATCCAGGCCGTCCACACTCACGCTCTTGAATCTTCTGGGAGGGACTTCCTTCTACCCAGCAAGACAGAGTCAGCTTCTCCCCAGGGTGCAGCCAGTGGGGCCAGGACTCTGCCTGGTGGGACTGAGCTGCTTTCTGGCTTGGGGGCAAGGCAGTGGGCCACAGGTGAGTTTCCCGGGTGGCTCTCCATCTTCCAGCATTGAGGATCATGCCACAGCGGGATTCCCGTGGCACACCCACGAGGCTCTAGGCGCCAAGTGGGGCTTGGCTGAGCCCTCCTCGAATTCCTGTGATCAGGGGAGGCCCAGGCTTGCGGAGACCTAGGCTTGCAGCAGGGATAAGGCTCATTGAACGCAAACGTGTCCTGGGCAGAGGCGTAGCTGGGGCCTGGGGCTGGAAGGACCAGGGCGGACTCTGAGCCCCTGGATGGAGGGTTGTGGGGGACAGACTGGGTCCCCTGGGACAAGTGACTGAGCATCTCTGGGCCTCAGTTTTATCCTCCACACAGTACAGTGATCGTGATACCTGTGTCATGGGGACCTTTGGAAGATAAACCCAGGCAGCACCTGTGCCAGGCACAGAACCTGGCATACAGTAAGTATACAATAAGTGTTGGCAGAAAGGAGGTGCTGGGGAGGAAGAAAGTAAGACTGGAAGAAGATGTGGGTTGCGGGAGAGGAGAGAAGAGCAGCGAGGTGAGGGCGGGCACAGGGTGAGGTGGGCAGAGAGGCCTCACACTCCCGGTCACGGCGACTCAGATCTGACCGGCTCAAGCTGGTGACTTTGAGCAAGTCCACCCCAGGGGCCTCTAACTCCTGGGCTTCAGGGATTGAAAGGTCCATCCTGATTGCAGCCCCTCAACACACATGCGTGCAGTCACACTCAGAGGCAAGAACGCACGGTGGGGGGGTACTGCCTCAGTTTCCCCAGAGCCCCAAGTCGTTCAGAAGCTGTCCTAAAGCTTCGATGGACCCTGCTCTGGCTCCCAGTCTGAGGGCAAGCTGGCCTCACATCAAGGAAGCAGCCCCGCACCCGCTTACCTCCCGGTCGCCTGTGTGCACCGACACGCCTCCTGGGCCCCTTCGGCGGTGCAGCCCATCCTTCCTTCCTTCCATGCAGCATCCTCTGGCTGTGTCGCTTTTCCTCTCTTGGGTGCTCTTTGCCACCTTCTCGTCTGGGAAAAGCCACTCCTGCTGCTGGTTCAGCTGAGCAGCCCCTCCCCAGAGGCCCCTGTGTCCCTGCACCCACATGTCTAGGTCAGGAAGCCCCCCTAAGGTCCAGGAACGGCAGTGATGGTGCTGTTTCCTGAGGCTCAAAGTGGGCCCAGCCCCGTGCCCCCAACACCTGCCTGGTCTCCTTTCTTCTTCCCAACGCTCTTGCCATGGGTGCCCCACACCTTAGCCAAGGTCCCTGGCCCCTGCCCCCACAGCTCCTGTACCAGTTGCTGACAGGTTTGAGATGTCAACTCCACTCCTTTTCCAGCGCCTGCCCCAGTACCCTCAAATGCCCTCCCTGCACGCCCCCACACCTCTCGCTGCCTCTGTCTGCACCTGACTGTCTTTCTCCTTGGAGCAGGTGCTGTGGCCTCCGCCTGCCCCGCCCTTGGCCCCACACTCGAGGCCTCAGTGAGCTGGAGAGACCCCACATGGCCATGCCAGGGCCCTCCAAGCCCTGAGGCCACACACTCCTCCAGCCAGAAGCAACTGAGACCCCACGATGCCGCCATAAATAGGACCACTTTATTAACGTAGATGAGCACTGACCCGACTGCAGGGGCGGGGCCCGAGGTCCATCCCAAATGCCCTGTGGGCGAGCGTCTCTGCCCAGGGTAGAAAGTGCAGTGGGAGGAGAGCTCCATGGGAGGAGTTCCAATAGGAGGGGCACCCCTGGGCCTCCTTGCTGCCTGCGCCCCTCCTCACCCCCCAGCCTCCGACGGAGGGAGGCCTCCCACATTGGGCTTGCCTGCCAGTCTCCTTCAGAAGTCCCTGTCACCCAGAGAGGGCATGGGCTTCAGGCCAGGGGTAAGACACCTCCACCGCTTGGCTGTGGGCCCTGGGCCCCTTGGCTGGGGGCTGCTGGGGGCCAGGGAATGGGAGCCACGAACACAGGATCCACACAGGAACACGGATGGGCTCCCACAGCAGGGGTGGCTCTGTCTCGGGGGAGGCCAGTGGGTGCCAGAGTACACTGCCCACTTTTCTGCCCCAGTAAAACAAAAGTCCGTGGGCCATGGGAAGTCCCCTCTTGACAGCCGAGGCTCAGTGCCACATCCCTCAGGTCGGCGCGCCCTGCAGGAGGGGTGTCTGTGGAGGCCCCAGAAGCTGCAGCAGCTTGGTCTTTGTCTGGAAGGGGCTGCAGCTGCTGCGCCTAGGAGTGGGGGGGCCTGCAGGAACGGCAGCACGCCTTGCTGTAGTACCAGTGCCCGCAGAGGTTCACCTTGACGGCCAGGGCACAGTTGGTGCCTGGCTGGTCCTGACAGCTGTCATCTAGAGAAGGAACACAGGGTGAAGCGGGGCAGTTTCAGGAGGTGGCCGAGAGGTGAAAACCCCAAGGACCCTCACGTGTCTTTTTCCAGGGGCAGAGGCAGCGGGCCTCCCACCCCACACAGACCTTCATCTCTAGCTCTCTGCCACATTTTTCCTAGCCCCATCTGTCCCCAAGAGGTCGCCTTCCCCGATCCCGCCAGGTGATTTGATCTGTGTCCCAAGGGGGGTGAGGCCTAGGGCCAGGGTCTAGAGGAGCTACAGAGATCGCATCCGAGGCCTAAGCATCCCCAAGGGGACCCCAGGGGCCGCCCCCGTCCACCATTCAATGTATCCAAAGCAGAACTCATCACGCACCCTGCACCTGGCACCTTGGAACCTGTCCCCTGTCCTGCCTTCAGGTGCCCAGGCCGTGCTTCAGTTGCTCCCCTCCCTGCCCCATGTCCCAGCCCCTGGCCGTTCCAGCTGAATCATCCTGGATTCAGCTCTCGGCCCCACAGTGGCCCCGCTATCTGAAGCTGACACCTTCCCCAAAGTCTGGGTCTCAGCATGGCTCCCCCTTCCCCTTCCCACTCTCCCCTCTCAGCGGGGCTCATCCACGCTGGGAGGAGGCCTCCGCTCCCAGCACCCCTTGGTCTCTCAAGCTGGCTCCCAGGCTGACCATCCAGGTGAGCGATGCCTGCTCATCCTTCAGGCCCTGGCTCCACCCTCGCCTCCCCGGGAAGCCCCAGGCCCACCTCCGCCTCCCCGCCCCTCACCTGGGGGCTCCGTGGGGCAGGGCTGCAGATCACAGGCCTGTCTGCCAACCGGCTTCACCAGCGGGTCGCAGCCGCGGACGATGTCAGTCCCCTGGTAGCACTTGACGTCTCGCATCCTCACGCCCACCCCGCAGGTCTTGGTGCACTGGTGTGGGAGACAGTGGGTGTGGGGAAAGCCCCCAGATGGGGCCGTGGCTTGGGCAGGAGGCGGGGAACCTGCACGTTCACGCTTCCCCACCCTACCCTTCCCAGGCGGCTGTAGGGCCCAGCTGACACAGGACCCGGGCAAGCACGTTGGAAACTAGGCCTGCTGCCCCAGGCTGAGCGGAGGTGGAGACCAAAGGACACTGGCTGGTGGTCAGGGGGCTCTGATTCTCTCCCCACCTAGGGCTGCCTGAGTCTTCCCAGGTCCACAGTGAGCGGTGGTCCCTCCTCTCTCATCTCCCAGAGGGTCCTCTGGGCCCAGATCTCCTGGGTCTGTGGTGCAGACTGTTTGTCATAAGCTGATCGAATGCATCTCAAGAAGCCAGCACCCCCTCCAATGGCTCCCCGTCCAGATGTTCCCCTTGGAAAACCCCACTGAGCTCCTCAGAGCACCAGAGACATCTGCTGGCCGCAGTCACCCTGTTGTCCTCCTGCCAAGATCCCATAGGCGGTGGCTCCCTCACACTCCCCCCGATGTGGGTGACCCCACATCACCCAGGCATGTCTGGGACCCAAGCCCTCGGTTCTCTGAGGTGGGTGGGGTGGGAGGCCTCAGCCCTGGGGCCCACTCTCCACTTCTGTTTGCAAAGGAGAGGGGAGGACCGATTAAGACTTGGCAGAAAGATAGCCGCCCGCCTGCCTGCTCCGAGCCAGGGGGTGGGGGCTGGCACGGTCTGCGGGCAAGGAGAGGCTGGCTTGGCACTGACGGCGTGAGGACAATCAGCCTTTGACAGGGCCCTGAGGAGCCTCTGGATGTGCCTCTGGAGAGCAGCACATTCCCAGCCAGCCCTGGTGCCAGCTCCTCTGCCCCTGGGGAGTGGATGGGATTGGGCAGCTGGGGGAACAGTGACTGAGCCGCCACTGTGCAGCAGCACTGGGGCAACCACCAGGAAGGAGGCGTCCACGTGCCCACCGCTGTCTGTGCCAGCCATGCCTCATCTGGCCCTGCCACTGCCTCATCGGGGCTGGGGGTTCCCCTCCCCAGCACCCCGGGATGTTCTTCTGGGGTCTCCCCTGCATGGTTCCCCCATGCTATGCTCATCACCGAGCAAGGTACCTGCACCTAGAGGGTCCCTGTTTCCTGGCCCCGCAGTGGCTCCCTAGGGCCCTGGAACCCCACTCAGCCTCCCTGCCCGTTCCCACTCTCCCTCCCACCAGGCTCAGCCTTTCCAGAAGGAGCCATCCTGCCCCAGCACACCGTGGTCTCTCCAGTTGACTCCTGACTAAAGCCGGCCCACCCTTCTGGCCCTGGCTCAGCCCCTCTCTCCCCTGGGAAGCCCCAGGCCCTCCCTCAGCCTTTCCCCTCCTCGCCTGGGGGGTCCTTCGGTGGGCAACAGGGAATCAGTGAGTGTGTGTGCTTCCTCGTGAACAAGCATGTGTGCTGTAGGGCAGGCAGAGGCCACACGCCACGCAGCGTGCATGGAGAGCCCAGGGCCAGGACCCCACTCTCTGAGCAGGGCCACACTGGGGGCCCCAGCTCGCTCCTCACAGACTCTTCGACTTTCTGCCTTGAACTCATAAGGTTTAGGATCTGGCACCCACCCGTCATGGCAACCAAGACGTGGAGCCCTTGGGCACCAGGGCCTGAGACACAAGAACATTCCAGGCTCCGAGTCCCATCTGACACCCCTATTTTGCCGCCTGGGTATTCAGAGTTGGCCCATGAGGAAACTGAGGCCAGAGGTAGCTGAAGACCCCAGGTACACAGTCTGGCTGTGGCAGTCCTTGCCCAATCATTCCCAGAGACCCTGTGGATGCCCCAGATGCCTCTCTCGGAAGCTCATGGCATCGCTAGGTGGGAGGGGGCTGGGGCCAGGACTGGCGCTGCTGTGAAGGGGTGCAGAGGCTGATGTGAGTTACTCAAGCTGGAGTCTAGACAGCACGGCCTCCGGGGGCCCAGAAGGCAGAGGAGCACCCACTGGCTCAGGGCGGGGCCCTGGAGTCACCTGGAGGTCCCATGGGAAGTGGATTAGAAGGGGAACACAGCAGGGGAGGTGAAAGAAATCTGTTTGCTCTGCAAGACAACTGGAGCAAGGGAATGACCAGCCTGTCACCCGCTCTGGGAAACCAGGGCTGCCCACCCACCTTGGGGCTCCCTGCTCTGGGCCCCTCTTCCCTTGCAGATGCCACACCCACTCTAGGGCTGGACAGGCCTGGGCAACAGTGTCTGCTACAGCCCCGAGTAACTGTGGGACCCCGAGTGGGCCAGAGAGCTCTCTGAACGTCAGTTTCTTCCTCTGAGGAATGGGGAAAAGGGCCCTTCTTCATGGCACTATTAGGGAAGAGGAGACTCTTCAGGCCAAGAGCTGGGCCAGAGCTGCCACACATGCCTCAAGGCCCTGGGATGCTCCCCTCCACAGAGAGCCGAGACCTCAGCTCTGTCCTGCCTGACATCCTGGAGCTGGGCATTCTGGAGGCCTAAGAGTCTAGGAATCGCAGAGGGGTGGGACCCACACAGGAGACTTGCTGCCCTTCCCTCTGGCCCTGCCCATGTCCTGACCTGGGGTGCCTGTCTGTTACCGTCTCCCTAAATCCCAAGCTCCTGCCTTGGCAGTGGCTTCCGGAGGGCCAGGCCCATGTCTGACTCAACCCATTCTGCCTGCCGTGCCCACCTGGGGTCTGTCTGTCGCATGGTGTCAGGCACATGGGCTCCCAAACACACAACTCAGAGGCCACAATTCCAGGCTGGAGTTCCTGGGCCCAAAAAGGCCCAGGACGAGTGCTATAGGGATCCCAGGGACAAGAGCAGAGAAGGCTTCCTGGAGGCGGTGGCTCTCCAGCTGATGTGGTGGAGTTGAGAAGCTTTCCTGGGAAGGAAAGCTCTGACAGAGGCTGTTGGGTACAGGGGGTGGGAAGCACTTAAGGAAGCTGGAGGCAGGAGGGACAGGATCAAAACTCAGGCCTGGCCTCAGACAACCTCAGAGGGGTGGTGGGAGCTCACCTCGGACCACGGGCTGGTGTACCACTTGAAGCAGGGCCTTTCAAAGCACGTGCTCTCCTCCGGAGGCTTCTTGGCGAGCCCGCACTCAGGGCTGCTGCGTGTCTGCGGCTTCCCGTTGGCCAGCTCCATGCAGAGCACCAGCCGCTTCTTGACTCCGCGCCCGCAGGTGGTATTGCACTGAGGCCGAGGCAGAGGGAGCAGGTCAGCGCCAGGGCCCAGCAGGACCCGACACGGGGCCCATGGCGACTCTGCTGCTAAGGGTCTGGTCAATAGCAATTGGGTGAGAATGCTCCAGTGTGTAACAGCCTGGCCGAGAACTCTTTGTTCGATAACCATTTGGCCCCAAATGGATTTGATCAAAAGCAATTTAGCACAAAACCATCTGTTTTGAAACAAATTGGCTAATGACAATTTGGCCAACGATGATTTGGCCAAAATCAATTTAGCAGAAAACAATTTGGCTGGAGATGATCTGGTTTAGTGTCTGCCTGGAGCTGCTGGTTGAAAGCAATTTGCAGAGAGCAAGACGTCTGAAATGGCAAGTTGGTGACAATGACAGGTGGGTGGGGAAGACACAGTGGTCACGATCAAAGGTTGCACAGACCCCTGTGCCAGGAGCGGGCAGCCCAAACAATCCCTGTCCCTAGCCTTCCACATTCCAGGGACTTGGGGCCCAGGCTGGGGGCAGCGCCAATCTGCACAAATCACTGAGTGCATGCAACATGGGGATTTGGAACCTATCAGCTGTTTTCCTACCTTTTAAGCCTTTTGTATTCTAGAATGATCTTTAGGAAATTGTGCCTTCATAATGTGCAGTGAATTCTCCTTTTTCACCCATCTGTTGTCCCAGACACCTGGCTCTCCTCTCTGGCCAAACGCTCTCCAGGCACAGGGAGGCCCTCCAGAGGGCTCTGGGGTACTCACCCGCTCCCAGTCCTGGGCCAGCCAGTGGGCAGGACAGTTTTTGTCCCCACAGGGGTGGATGGCCAGAGGCTTGGTCTCCATCTGGCACTGGGATTCGGGTACCACCCGTCCATCACTGGTCTTGCAGTACACATGCCTGATGGTGCGGCCTTGCCCGCAGCTTCCACTGCACTGCAGGGGGGAAGGGCAGGCAGGGGACACGGGTGAGAGGCAGCCACGCCAGGAGGGGCCCTGGATGTGAGTCCCAAGGGAGAGGAGTGGCTCCCAGGCAGTGTCAAAGCAGTTGCCATGGTAACCACTTTTTAAATAACATTTTCTGTTCTAATTACAGAAATAATGCATGCTTGATGAAAAGCACACAGAGAAAAAAGCACACTTTAAAAGATCATTTGTGCACCCACCACCCAGAGGGGACCCCAGCTAGCATCTGAGCAGCTGTCTCTCAACGAGAGAGACAGAGACAGGGAGAGAGACAGAGACCCGGAAAGAGACAGAGATAGGGAGACAGACACAGAGAGACTCAGAGACAGAGACAGACATACAGAGAACCAGAGACACACATACAGAGGACCAGAGACACAGACAGTCAGGGAGATAAAGACAGAGAGACACCAAGAGACAAACACGTTACAGAGGGAGGGTGATGCTGGCCACTTGTTTGGGGAGAGGTTTTGATTCCTGTAATAATGGGGGAGAAGGCTGGTTGGGCATTCTTCACCTCACACCCTTGCCTTGGAAAAAATGGAAACGGAGGCACATCAAGGCAAGTCTCTGGGTCCCCTCTCACCAGCCACACACCCCAGCCACCCCTCGGCGCAGGCCTCCCTGCAGCCTGGCCCTCACCGGTCCCCAGTCAGAGACGGTCCACTGCCGATCGCAAGGGGGGCCCGTGCAGTTCTTCTCCCCAACAGGCCTGGTGTTGGGGTCACACAGCTTCTCATCCTCTGAGCAGCGGATGTCCCTGGTCACCACACTGCGCTCCCCACACTTGGCAGTGCACTGCAGTGGCAGGGGGCGAGAGCGGGGGCGGGGGAGCGTGACGCAGGTGCGGCCACCTCCAGCTCCCAAGCCCAGCTCTCCGGCCCTTCCGGCCCCCCGGCTTGCTCCCGCATACGCTCACCTCTGACCACTCTGACATCTCCCACTGGGGCCCGCAGGCGGGGTTCCGGCAGGTCTTGCGCTCCTCAGGCCGCACAGCCTCGGCTGCCTCGCACAGGTCGCTGTACACGGAGCTGTCGAAGCCGGGCGAGAGCATCTTCCAGCAGCGCACGACGCGGAACTGGTAGCCCTCTCCACAGGTGCGCGAACACTCGCTCCAGCTGCTGGTCTCCCACCTGCCCCGGGAGCGGACGGCCTTCAGCGACCCCCAAGTGACAGCCAGGACCCCATGCAACCCACACCCCCAGAGACAACGCAGCTCCTCCCTCCCTCCCCGACATGGTCCAAAACCACAACAAGCTAAGCCAGACAGGAGGGTGGCAAGGCCCAAGGGTGCAGGCTGGGCCATGACGGCCCTGGTGGTCTTCAGGGAGCACCCCGGCAAGGCAGTCAGCAGGTGCCCTGAGCGTACGCTCAGCCTTCCTGCCCCTTCGTGCCCTGCTGTGTCAAACAGGTGGCTGTGCCCCATGGGACTCTGGCGAGGGTGGAAGTGAGCAGAAGGCACATTTCTGGATGTGTGTCCAGAAAAGGGGCCTGGCCAGCATGCTGGGGAAAGACCTCTCGTTCTCCTCGGCCTGAACTGGGTGGGCTATGATGAGACCCTGAAGCCTTCCAGGCGGACAAACTTGGAATAAGAGGTCTGAAGCTGATGGGCTCTGAGCGGAAGGACAGGCCCTGCTGGACCCACCCGGGGCCGGCCTTAGCAGCATTCTGGGGACCCTAAATGTTCTGCCCGTCCCAGAAGGGAGCAAACGTGCAGGAAGTGGGAGGCCTGGGATGGAACAGGCCAGAAAAGAAGAGGCAGAGTGTCTGTGCTCGGGGCGCAGGAGGGTTCGGCCTCTGAGGAGCATGTGAGCCTCGTCGGGGGACACTGGCCCTCTCAGGCTCGTCTGGGGACCCCACTTATCTCTAGGAGTAGTGTGCACTCAGCGCTCAGTCTGACTGCATCCACAAGGCAGGAGGCGAGGCCCAGAGGCCAAGAAAACAGGCCTCTACCCATATCCAAGGGACGGCCAGCAGGCATGGAATCTCAGCAATAATCCCTTCAGGCTTCTAAAAATCCTACATGCGCCAAGTAGGCCTGGTGGGGCAAAGATAGCGCTATAATATAGAGTAATGTTGAGAATGGTTTCTAAATCTATGGTAAGCATTTATTGAGCACCTATTATGTACAAGGCACAGTGACAGATTAAACTGAAACTCCTGGGAAGACTCAGAAGGTCTCCGAGGGATGAGGTCTCTAGGCCCCTCCTCGAATGGCCCCCATGGCCGTGCACACAAAGCACCTCTAAGGGACAGGGGGGTAAGTCTGACTCCTCCTGTGGGCAGAGCCCGGCATGCCCCCTGCCAACACCCCACCCAGGGCCACCGATGGCAGGTACCTGGGCTGGCACTCCCTCCCGGCGCAGAACTCGTGGACGGGCTCGGGACGGGTGAGGGCGTCGCAGTAGCTGTCATCCACCTCGACGCCATCATAGCGGACACACATGGCGTACGTGGACATGACCCCTGGGTTCAGGATGGGGAGGGCCTGTGAGCCATGCCGGTGCCTTGGAGGCCAGCAGAGAGGCCACAGGATTGGAGCAAGTCACCTGACCTCTCAGCCCAGCTTTCTGGCTTGGGGATCTGTCACGGCTTGTGGAACTGCGGCATGAGGGCAGCACTGTGGGTCTGAGCTGTGTGGGTCCAAGCTCTTATCTTTGCACCCCCACCCCACCCCACCCTACCTGGGCTGGGCTCCCAGTTCCCATGTCACAGAGTCCAGGCTTTGAGTTGGTTCCACTTGCCCCCATCGAAGTGCAGAGGCAAACACAGCCAGGTGGTCCCCATCGCCAGGCGGCCCCCATCGCCAGGCATTCAGCAATCACCCAGCGATGGTCAGGCGCGAGTGAACCCTGACGCTCCCGTGCCACCAGCTTCCTCAGAGGTCACGGTGGGTGTCTGGGCCCTCCCTCCCCTCTGTGGCATGCCCCAGTCCTCAGCACGCAGCATCTTGAACTCACTTTTTTTGAAACAGAGCCTCATTCTGTGGGCCCAGGCTGGAATGCAATGGTGCAATCATCTCGGCTCACTGCAACCTCCCCCTCCCAGGTTCAAGCAATTCTCCTGCCTCAGCTTCCCGAGTAGCTGAGATTGCAGATACCTGCCATCGTGCCCAGCTAATTTTTGTATTTTTGTAAAGATTGGATTTCACCATGTTGGCCAGGCTGGTCTGGAACTCCTGGCCTCAAGTCATCCGCCCTCCTCAGCCTCCCAAAGTGCTGGGATGACAGGCGTGAGCGACCGCGCCTGGCCTGAACTTCCTTTAGTCATCACTGTGTGCCTGTCCTTGTGGGTGCCCCGTACTCTACAGTGGGTGACGGGCAGCCCTCACCCAGCAGTGCCACTCCCCTGACCACACCTCCCCCTTTCTGCTTCTTTTATCCTCCCCCCGCACCCCTGCCTGGCACCGAGCTGCCACACAGGCCCAGCTCCCTGCCCAGGAGGAGGGTGATTCTGGGAGAGCCAGCAGCAGTGGGAACAGGCTTGGGGTGGGGTGAAGGTTTGTTGCTTCTGTTGTGCGTGTGTGTGTGTGTGTGTGTGTGCACGCGCGTGCGCGCGCGCATGCGTGTGTGGCCTCGGGAGACAGACCCAGCCTTCTGGGACGACGGGCATCATGGAACGGTCTTCGCTGCGGCTGCCAGTTCCCCCAGAAGGAAATCGGTTTCCCCATACCCAGAGAGCCCAGCCACCCAGTGGCGCGTGTCTGCGGCCAGCGGCTCCTGCCTCTCCAGGCCCCAGCCCTGGATGGAACGAGACAGCCTGGGAAGCAGCCGACAAGGGAATTTTTTCTTTTTTCCGTAATGGACGAGCCAGGCTGCGATCACGGTTCCTCCCGCCAGAGCTGGGCCGTGCAGCCTTTAGCCTTCTCTGAGGGGGAGGCTGGCTCCCCGTCCAGGTCTGCTTGGAATGTTCCAGGCCTCAGAGACACCCGCGCTGGGGCCCAGGGAGGTGCGGGGCTGGGGACTTGTAGGCCATCGCCAAGTGCCTGGTTATTCATTTGCTCCCCATCATGGAGAGCAGGCCTTGGTCAAGAGAGACCAGAATACAAGTCCCAGCTCAGTGCCTCCCTGGGACGACGTGACCATGACCAGACTCCAGATTCAGCCTGCTCCTTCCCGAAGTAGGAACCTTCAGAGAGCCTGTGAGAATCAAATGCCAGGACATTTTTTCTGGGCACCCTCTTCATAACACCCATCTCGAAAACGGTGCTTTTCAAACCCCCTGAGCCACGGAGCCCCTCCTGGAAACAAAAGAAAGGGGAGGATGAAGCCCGGGGGGCTGCAGGATCACTGTCCTCACCCCGGCACCCTGGAGCCCCGAAGGGCAGCAGAAACCTATGCCTGTGACCCGAGCCAAGGCCGAAATCACACGCCTCTGTTGCTGTGGCTGCTAAAGAGCGTCTTCAAAGAAAAATCTAAAAACAAGCTTTCCTGCGGTGGCCGGAGCTCGGGGCAGGCTGATCTGCCCCACCAATGGAAGTGTCCTGAGCCTGGGTTCTTGCGAGGCACAGGATGGGGAGCAGAGACTCCGCACAGGAATCTGCACAGACACAGTCTATGCAAAGGGTGGACCCTGATGCTGTTATTTCTGCCCAGTGCCACTCAGCACCTCCCATAATGACAGGGAGCTCCCTCTCCCTCTTGGCCTCCCTTTCTCTGTCTCTGTCTCTGTCTCTCTCACACACACTTACACAGGGTGGCTCATTTCCATTCCTGAACAGCCTCCTCCAAAGCACAGCTTCCTTTTTCCCGAGCCAAAACCTGTCTTTTGGATTTCCTGTTGTCCTCTGCCCTGCTGCACCGTGGGCCACCCTGCACAGACCCAGACCAGCCCCCTCCCCGCCAGTCTCTGTGTTCTTCCTGGGGACATCCTCCACACAGGACTGCCCGTCAGGCCCCTCACCACCAAGGCTGCCTCAGCCTGCAGACGTCTTGCACAGCATTCCCTCCCCAGCCAGCGATGTGTCTGGGAGGAATCACAGATGCTTGCAGACACTTAGTGGCAACGCCCACATGCTTGGAGTCCCCAGGCCAGGATGTGTGGAGGAACTCAGGGCAGGTCGGCCACGGACTTGGCAAAGCAGACCCCACTGCTGACACCCCACCACCGTGTTCAGCTCCCCCTGGGGGCCTGCCTGGAAGGCAGGTCTCATAGCTCACCTCAGAGGCCAGCTGCTCCTGGGTGTGCTGAAAGCCATAGCCTGCATCAGGTGGTGGCAGCCACCTCCACCACAGCAGCACCCATCAAGCTCTGACCATGAGAAGCTATTTCTTTTTTTTTTAGACAGAGTCTGGCTCTGTCACCCAGGATGGAGTGCAGTGGTATGATCTCAGCTCACTACAGCCTCCACCTCCCGGGTTCAAGCAATTCTCTGCCTCAGCCTCACGAGTAGCTGGGATTACAGGTGCCTGCCACCCCACCCAGCTAATTTTTGTATTTTTAGTAGAGACAGGGTTTCACCATCTTGGCCAGGTTGGTCTTGAACTCCTGACCTCATGATCCACCTGCTTCAGCCTCCCAAAGTGCTGTAATTATAGACGTGAGCCACCGAGCCTGGCCCAAGAGGCTATTTCTTGTTTTAGATTGATCCCCACAACCCATCTGTGAGATAAGTACGTGTCCCAGTTCACCTGTGGAAAACTGAGGCTGGGGGAGATTTGGTGATTTACCCGTGGTGTGGTCAAGCAGGCGATACAAGCCTACCAAGTCAGGTGCCCACAGCACTTTCTTTTCCCTCCAGAATGCCAGGCACAGGGGCAAACACAGCGTGCCCCATGGCTACGCCCTGCTTGGGGGCCCTTAGAACATGAGACAGAGCCCTTTCTTCAGCCCCAGAGAGCCAAGGCCAGTGTCAGCAGTGCCTGCAGGGCCACTCCACCCCTCCCTCTCTCTGGCCCACCTCCTGAGATGCCAGCAGGGCTGCACAGGGTGCAGCCAAGCTCAGACTGCCCAGCTGCCTGGCATCCTCACTGGCCAGAGACTGCAAGGGCATCAAAAGCCTTGGCAAACGGGGGACACTGGGGTGGGGCCAGGAGCATCAAACCTCTTGAGGGGCCACTGGGGTGTCATCTACATGCAAACATGAAGCCCAAGAATAGATAAAATGTGGCCTCAGAGTGGGCACTGGGGCTCTCCCTTCCACATTTTCTCCCACCAACGCCCCTGCAGCCTGGTCCTGGTTTGACATCTGACCTTGCGGCATCCGCCAGGGGAAGGAGCCAGCGCGGGCAGCGGAGGCAGCTCCAGCTCCCAGCAGCTGTGGCCAGCATCTCAGGGCGATGTGGCTATGCAACCAGACAGCTGTGGGTTCAAATCCCAGTTCAACGCTTACTAACCACACGCATCTGTCTGTCCAGGCTCCACCGAGGAGAGTCTTTTTCCCCACCTAACTCCTCCCCTGCTGGTGAGGTCCTAGAATTTGGCTACTTCCCTTTGTCATAGATCATAGGAGCCTGTGACTCTCCTCCTATGTTTGCTGGAAACAAAAGTAAAATCCCCGCTCCCTGAGATTTCTTACTTTTAACCCAAAGGATGTTTGCCCTAACAAAACATGATATCACTGGCAACAGCAAGGGACCATTGGTGGTGGCCTGGATGACCCTGGGGCCTGGGCCTGACTGCAATCTAGCCCACTGTGAGAATGAGGATGGCTTCACCAGGCACCCACCCTCCTAAAACGCCACACGGTCCCTAAGTCTGGAGGCCACCAGACAAGCACCCCGAGGGCAGTTTGGGGCTGCAAGCTAGTGAGTGGGCCCCACAGCCCGGCCCGCATGCATGGAAATGGACTCAGGACAGTCACTGCCCGTTGGCACCCGTGGCGCCCGGGACCCATACCTGTGGTGCAGGTGGCACTGCAGGGCTCGTGGGACGAGAGCTTCCACCGGTACATGTCCGCGGGACTCACGCCTTGCTTGCGCGCCTTGGGCCTGGTCCTGAAAGCAAGACCAAGCAGAGAAGGTGACGAGAAAGTCCAGGCCTCACCGGCGGGTGCCAGTACTTCAGGCCAGTGACTTTTCACTGGAGGGTATGTTCGCCTGAAGTACAAACCTGTCCACCCGCGACAGTCAGAGTCCCCACTGTCTGAAGTGGAATGGGTGACACACCCACGGAGAGACACGTTTTAGGACTGAACAGACACTGGGATTTTTTCCGTGTCACTAACTGCATGGGAGCTGCCCAAGCTCCTTCCAGCGGGTGGCCTGAGAATGTGGGGCCCCCGGCACTGTCACTGCTCCCCGCACACACGCAGGCTTCTCGTTATCACCTTCTCACATCGGCTAGTGGGTTCCTTCTTCCCACCCGGGAGGGGACCTCAGAAGGTGTCTTATGTGCTGAGAATGTTCCAGAATTCTATCCTACCTCTTCCTCCAGCTGGGACTCCGATGGAATGGGGGACACTAGGCATCCAGCCTCCAATTATCAAAATTGAAAAGCTCAGTTGCTGGCAGGGGCGTGGCCACAGCCTACAGAGCAATTTGGGTTGGCCACGGCTGCACAGGCCCGCTGGGGTGGGGGGAGGCCCGCTGAGGTCAGGGGAGGCCCGCTGGGGTGGGGGGAGGCCCGCTGGGGTCGGGGGAGGCCCGCTGGGGTCGGGGGAGGCCCGCTGGGGTCGGTGGAGGCCCGCTGGGTCCCAGCCAGCCACAGCTATGATTCTTGGCTAGAGCCTACACAGCCAAAGCCAACTATTGTTAGGACTGTTTGCTTCTTTGAACCAGTAGGTGTGCCTGGGCCCAACTTCCACATCCAACGTGCAGGCTCATTCTGGACTTGGCAGGGGCGGAGGGAAGCAGGGGCCACAGCTCCACAGCTCGGCATCTGCCCCCGGATGCCGCCATGGAGTCCTGCGGCCCCCGAGCCAGCCAAGGGGCGATGGCAAGCCGGCCCTGTGGACAGCAGGTCCTTTGGGCCTCAGCTTCCTTTTTAAACTGGATAGTGTAGCAGGTGGCACTGCCCCACTCCACTTTCCTCTGGGCCCAGAGGGGCTGACTAGAGATGATTCCGAGCTGCCACATGTCAGTGGGCTGAAATGTGGGCCAGGTCACAGGTCCTTCTTCCGGACCTTCAGTCCCCTGGGGGTGGCCAGGCTTAGAGCATTATATTCAGAAAAGCTTTCTGATGACTCCGTGAGAGAACATGGGTTTGGATTGAGTGGAGAGTTTACAATTTGTTAGGCAAGTGGATGCGCATTGCCCTTCTGTTTTGCTTCGGCTGGAATGGGAGGATGCCAAGGCCACGCAGAAACTTTAGAATGAACGTTGCCTTGACCGCACATCTGAGGCCCCAAGAGTAATCTACCCACACAAGCTTCAGCAGTGGATTCACCAGTGTGGCTCCCTAAGCTGAGGGAGGGAGAGGAGGAATGACAGGAGAGGGATGGGGACCAAAGCCGGGGGGGCCAAAGCCTCCCTCACCTGGGAGCTTCAAGCCAGGAGTCTGTTCCAGCCCATCACAGGTTTCAAGGGGAAGGTTCTGGAAAGAGCTTTCTCCTCCCTCTTTAAAAATTAGAGGAAACATTAAAATGGGGGTGAGTAGGGCGGTTTCCCAAGACTCTGTCATCTCAGAACAAAAGTTCCCTGGAAACCTGGAAAACTGCCCCAATGGGGGCCACTCAGAGCACCCAGATGGGGATGAGTAAGTCCTTTTAGGGAAGGGAGGACCCAGAAGCCCAAACCCTAACGCTTGATTCAGAAAAACGCTGAACTGTGCTGACCAGGTCCCCACCAACTTTCAACAGCTTTGAATTCTCCCCAAGAACAAAAAGAGACTGAAAGATCCAGTCCATGCCCCTCCACCTCCACCCCAGGAGACGCTCCGCCATCTTTATCTCATTACACGCTCTGAGCCAGCAGGCAGCGTGACTCATGCCTGACTCAATAGAGAGCGAGCCTGGTTCAAAATAACCCTTTGGATTTTAAGCACCAAAGGTATTTCTGGAGGGGCTGCCCACACACTTCGCAGCAGCACGTGTAGGGCAAAGCAGATGCAACTCTTGAACATAACCCTGCATATATTTGCACAACAATGGAACGCCTAGCGGGTTCCGTTCTTGGAAGTAGCACCGAGGAAGCGGAACACCCAGGAAATCGCTGAACCACCAACCCTTCGCTCGCCTCCATCTGGAAGGAAGACACTGCCCCTCTCAGCTGTGAAAGTCGGAGCTGCTAGACTGGGGCTGGTGACGGCTGTGGAGTCGGCACCAGGGTGCTCCAGAACGCCTGTCACTCCTCAGGGTCCTCGGCCCAGCTGCCTGGCCAGACACAGGCTCCTGGGCTCCCCAGGCAGGAGAAGCTCTGAAGCGACCGTGTTTGTTTATAAGTGAGCCAGAAAGTGATCTGTTCTCCTCTCCCCAACAAGGCTTCGGAGAGGGACTCCAGTCTCTGTGTCTTAGACGCCTGTTCCCAAAGTCAGAGTCTGGTGACAGGGGCCCCTCCCTTGATTGTTTGAAGCTTTTCTGGAAAGATGAAAATAGCCTTTCCTTTCTGGGCTGCCCCTTTGATTTTGCCTTCTCTGAGCAGACACGACTTCCTGTGTTTGGACAACTCAGCCGCGACGTGGCTATTTTGGCCTGGTGGCTTCCCCACCGCCTCCCCCTGCCTTTATCTCTCCAGACCATCTTTGGTCCCGGGACGGCAGCATCCTTTGATAGCAGGCCCAGGGGAACAGCGGCATCTCAGCAGTCGGGGACTTTCTGAGTGCTGACAACCTAGTTGATCGATCCCTGAGGCCCCGACAGGCACTGAAATTCAATATATCCTAGGCTGCGGAACTGGGAGGGGAGGGTGAGAGTCAACCTAGGTGGGGCACGAGAGCCGAAAGCTTGTGCCATACCCCTGGCCTGAGGATCACTGACTGTCTGAGCTGGTGGGCCCTGCGGGCACCCCCTGACAAGCCCCTCAATGAGAGATGGGAAAACTGAGGCCCAGAGGAAGGCAGAGATGCTCAATTCACACTTGCCCATGCCGTAGGCCAAATTGCACAGCGAGGCCTCGGTACCATTCTGATAAACTTACTCAGAGGGCTCTGACCGCCAGAGAGCTGGCCTCCCCCACCCAGACAAGGGGTCCTGAAAGGTGCCCCCCACTGCTGCCACTTGGAGGCTCAATTTTCTACTAAGAGCTTCTACTTACTTACGGGAGGCCTTAGCGTGAGCCTCACACACCGGACACCAGGTAATGCCCTGGCCCTCACTGGGAGGTGAGGAAGGCCCACGCTGAAGACGCAGAAACAAGATGGCCAGTCTTGAGAAGCCCCGTTCCCACGGGCAGGTACTTTGCCCAGGACCCCCTCTTAGACTCAGACACTGCACCCAAAGCAAGGATCGACCCTCCCCGCCCAAGTCCCAAGAACCAGCCAGAGGCCTACCCACCCAAGGTTTTGAGCATGCCAGGGTCAGGGTGAGCAGACAGCCCTGTGCCACCCCTGTGGGAAGAGGGGCAGCTGGAGGAGGCTCCGAGGCCACACTCTGTTCACATCTGCAAAGCAGGGTTTCCTCCCAGAGCCTGCTGGAAGTGCTTAGGACATCCTTCCTGCACCCTGCAGCCTCCAGCATCTCAGAGGCCTCAGTTTGAGAAAAGGGGCAGGCACCCCCTGGGCACTCCTAGCTCATCAGGGAGGCTGGCTTTGGTGCTCTGGTCCTAGGAGCTGGATGGGTGGGAGCGTGGCCCCAAGCCATATCACCTTGAGAGTGACCCCTGAATCTCCCATCAAACCCAGTCCCTGAGCCCCAAGGAGATGTGCTCAGCACTCCTGGCCCAGGTTGGTTCAGTTCCTGCTTGGGTCTAAAGTCAAGGGGCTTGGGTTGCACCTCAGAAAATAAAGCTGAACGCCAGTAGGTGCGTACCTGCCTCCAACCCCCACTCAACACCTGTTTAAAATAGCCCCCAGGTGCATGCGAGTTGCTGAAAGTGTGGGGACCCGCAGGGGTGGCCACCCTCTATCTGGGGGGGGGGGGGCGGTGGTTGGCACCAGGGACTGTGCTCCAGCAGGGACAGGGCAGGTTTGGAGTCACCCTGCTCACAGCTGGTCCCTGACATAGCGAAGCTCCCAACCTCTGGCTCCTCTAGGTCTAGCTACAACTGCTCAGGCATCCCTGGCTGTGACCGTCCAGGCATCCCCAGCTGTGACTGTCTGGGTGTTCCTGGCTATGACCATCTAGGCGTCCCCGGCTGCGACTGTCCAGGTGTTCCTGGCTATGACCATCCAGGCGTCCCCAACTGCGACTGTCCAGGTGTTCCTGGCTATGACTATCCAGGTGTCCCCAGCTGCAACTGTCCAGGTGTTCCTGGCTATGACTGTCTAGGCATCCCTGGCTGTGACCATCCAGGCGTCCCCAACTGTGACGGTCCAGGTGTTCCTGGCTATGACCATCTAGGCGTCCCCAGCTGTGACTATCCAGGTGTTCCTGGCTATGACCGTCCAGGCATCCCCAGCTGTGACTGTCCAGGTGTTCCTGGCTATGACCATCAAGGCACCCCCAGCTGTGACTGTCCAGGTGTTCCTGGCTATGACCATCCAGGCGTCCCCAGCTGTGACTGTCCAGGTGTTCCTGGCTATGACTGTCTAGGCGTCCCCGGCTATGACCATCCAGGCATCCCTCACTGTGATTGTCTAGGTGTTCCTGGCTATAACTGCCCAGGCATCCCCGGCTGTGACCATCCAGGCGTCCCCAGCTGTGACTGTCTAGGTGTTCCTGGCTATGACTGTCCAGGCATCCCCAGCTGCGACTGTCCAGGTGTTCCTGGCTATGACCATCAGGCGTCCCCAGCTGTGACTGTCTAGGTGTTCCTGGCTATGACCGTCCAGGCGTCCCCAGCTGCGACTGTCTAGGTGTTCCTGGCTATGACTGTCCAGGCATCCCCAGACATGGCTGCCCATGTAGCCCCAGCTGCGGCCTTGGCTCTGGAGGCCTGGCCTCAGGTGGACTCTGTTGTGGCCCTCACCAGCTGCAATGCCAGCCTCGCTTTTCATCCCTGATTTCAGGGTCTTTCCCCTCGTGGAGGAACCCACTAGATCCTCTCCAGCCTTTGCTGAAGCCTGGGGCTGAGCTGCTCTGCGCTTGGGTAGTTGTCTGGAGCCCTGCCTCCTAAAGGTATGCGTGCTGGACTTAGAACTCAGGGTCCCAAGGTGCTCGGGCTCTGTGACCCTGACCTCGAGTACACAGCAGCCCACAGTGGCCACCCCACCACTACGGGTGGATGTGGCGATGACATGTTTCCATGCATATAAAATTTTGAGCTCTGTCCCTGGCTCATAGGCATGCTCAGAGTTGTTAGCTTCCTGCCTCCCTTCCCCACGTCAGCTGCACACACAGGGCTCAGCCCTGACCCTAATCCACCGACATAACCTTTGGGGAAAGCTCACTCCAGCCCAGGCCTCTGAATTTGTGCTCAGATCCACAGGGCAGTGAGTGGAGGACTCCAGGAAGATGGGGCCCTCTCTCCTCTACCTCTAGGTCCCCAGCCCTCATGGCCAGACCCCTTGTAGTAGGGCCTCACCTTCCGCCTGGCCTTGGCCCCATCCTGCCCCTGAGGGCCCCGGACAGGGCTCAGGGAAGTGCCTCCTACCTGGCCTTGTGAGTCCTGTTCCCGGCCGAGGTGGGCAGGCTGCTGCTGACGTTGGGAAACGGGGCCTCGGAGGAGCTGTTAGCAATCCTGTCGCTGCTCAGCTCCAGGTAGGACCCGTTGAGCAGGTAAGTGCCAGCCCCCTCATTCTCTTCATAATCCACAAAGAAGCTCTCGGCCAGGGAGTTCCTCGAGGCACCCTGAGCAAAGATGCTGTTCACAGTCTCATTGAGGGTGAAGTCCTTTGAGTCAGCACTTGCGCCCAGCAGCTGGTCAGAGATGGCGTTAGCCGAGAAGAACTCCTGGGAGATGAACCGGGTGTCGACCTCTTGCTCATCCTTGTCCCCAGTGAGAGTCGTCCCCGTGGCGTTGAGGTCTAGAGAGGAGACAGGTGGCTCAACCGTGAGCGCACCCCAGCCCTGGGGGCAAGGTCTGGGGAGGGGACCTGGACGAGGGGGCTGGAGACACCAGGATGAACCAAGACGCTCCCAGAAGGAGAGCTTCTGCCCAACTAGAGGACACAGTTCGGCCGAGATGGAGGCGTGAGGCCCGCTTTGACCATCTCTTGCTGATGGGAGTTCAACCGTCTTCTGCAGTGGACTGAATAGCATCCCCCCAAAATTCAAGACCCCCCTGGAACCTTGGAGCCTGACCTCATCTGGAAATGAGGTCACTGTAGATATAATTAGTTAAGATTCTTGAGACAAAATTATCGTGGACTCAGAAATACCCTATCAGAAGAGGACACACAGAGATGCGGTCACAGAGGAGGCCTGTGAGGACAGAGGCAGAGGCTGGAGCTACACGGCCACAACCAATGGCCGCCTGGGGCCCCTGAAGGTTTTGCTCCCTGTGTTGTCCGTGCTGAGGTGGGACCAGGTGCTGGCTGAGTGAGCGACGGGGTGGGCGAGAGGTCAGACCATCCCAGGTTTGACTCCCAGCTCCTCCACAGTGGACTTCATGACCTGGCCAAGCCACTCCCTCTCTCTAAGCCTCAGTCTCCCCATCCATCAAATGGGGATAACCGCATCTACCTCAAAGAGTGCATAGACTGAAGGTCCTATCCCAAGTCCTTAACCCTGTGCCTACCCAGAGGACATCTGCAGGCACCTGGCAGCTCTTAGGAACCTCCTCTGCAGGTTTGCAAATGGCCTGAGACCCCTTCCCCAAGACCCCTTCCCCGGGCGGCCTCCCGGGCCCCCTCCCATGCCTCCCTCCTCCTGGTTACCTCGGAAGCCCTTGCCCCTGGGGGGCCCCTCGCAGGCCCCGCCGCCGGCCTGCTGGCACACCTCGTTGGTCTCCTGGCCCTGGCTCGGGCCCAGCTCCATCTCTAGCCCCGGGTGGCCGAACAGCCGGTTGTCCAGGCCCAGCCGCTCTGAGGAGGCCAGGCCGTACAGGGAGCCGTTGTGCGGGACGAAGCCCATGAGCCTGGCCCCGTCCAGGTCCTGGCTCTCAGCGCTCTCGGAGGCGGACTCGGAGAAGCCGTAGTAGATAGGCTGTGGGCGACGCTCGTGCGGAGGCTGCAGCAGCGTGTACTCGAAGGTGATGGAGGGGCTTTTGCCGTTCTGGTTCCACACCTAGGGATGGAGACGTGGGACCCCAGCCCCTCCTTACTGTGTCCAGCCCCTTCTCCACAATCCCCTTCCGCCAGAGCTGCAGAGAGCATCCCTTCTGGGACTCACAGTTGAGCCCCCAGGGAACCACACTGCCTCACCCAGCCCAGTGCAGTGTCCCCGCCCCAGAAGCATCGAAGTCAAAGCCTGGGAACAGGGCGGGGGCTGGGGGAGTGTGGCGGGGGGAATGGCCCACCCTGGGTACAGGCAGCAAGGGGCATGTGGAGAATGTAAGTAATGAAGCCAACTGAAGCCTGGCCTGCGTTATCTTCTCACCGTGCGCCAGAAACCCTAAGTAATCACCGCATCCCTCTCCCACCACCCTCCAATACAGAGCCCCTCCGCGCAGGTCGACGTGGGATACAAAGACCCAGGCTCTGCCTCAGTTCAGGACAGCACTGAAGGCTCATCCCTGCTGCAGAGCTCCCTGTGGGATGGGCTGAGCCCACTGTCAAGACCTCTGGGCAGCCCAGCTTCTCCCTCCACAGAACCCCACTGCCCCTCTCTCTAGGAGTTGCTGTTTCCAGAGATTTCAACCAAAACCAGCTGGTGTCAGGAGCAGGCAGGCCTAGGAAGCAGACTCTAGAATGGGATGTTGGAGCAGGATCACCTGCTGGCAGAGGTGACGAGGGCCCAGCTGGGCATGCCTGGAGTGCAGAGACTCCCAGAAGATGCAATGCCATTGTGAAAAGGTTCACTGCCGGGGAACCGGGAGGGGATGCCAGGGGAAGGAAAGGCACTGTTGGTGTAATAGCTCAAGTGTTTGAGAGGCGGCTGGGGCAGGGGTAGGGGTTAAAAAATTATAAAGGATTGTGGAAGTAAAGGACCCCAAGAATGGAAGAATGGCACGGAAAGGCTGAGGCTGAGGGTCCGTGCAGCAGCAGAGAAAGACACCCCTGTGTCCTGCAATTGGAAGGCAGGATAGGGAGAGGCGCCTGTGAGAAGCAGGCAGCGTGCTCCTCCCAACTCTGCTGGGCCTGCTATGCCCAGGACAGAGTCCAGCCAGAAGAGGGGAACCCTGAGACTTGGAGTGTGGGGAAAACTTCAAATCTCAGACGTCCCAAGCCTTTGGGGCCCGAAAAATGGGCCTGTCCCATTCCTCCCTGTTAAAGCCAGCGCTACCCCAGCCTGAAGATGACACAGAGACCTCTGCCTTCACAGCTACATGGGCCTCCCACAGGACCTGGCCTGGCCTCCTCTCCTGGCCACCAGACCGGTAGCTTGGGCCAAGTCACATTCTCACCCACTCAGGGGAGTCCTGGGAGAAGGGGCTAGACACCAATGGACGGCAGGACCAGCCTTCAGGAACTGCTGGCCCATCCTCTCACGACAAAGAATTCAGCACACTGGTAAGAACTTCGGGAGAAGTGCTACCACGCTACTAGGTGGCACTTGGAAGCATAGAGAAGGTGGGGGCTGGCCTAAAGGATGCAAGCAGAGCCATCCCACCACATCCACATTTAACTCGATCGTTTAGCCCCTACAATAACCAGACAGACCCTGGAGGACCTGCACCCGCCGCCAAGCGGTGGCCTCTGCTGCCGGGACATCGCCACTGAATTGTCTCTCCTAGAACAGATCAGCATGGCCTCAGGTTGATCCTAAGTGGTCACTGATCTGGAAAATATGTTCTTTTCTATCCCTGTCAAGAAGGTGGACCAGAAATGGTTTCATTCACCTGGGGTGGACAACCATATACATTTACAGTCTTGACCCGGGCTGCACTTACACTTCCGTTCCCAATTACAATACACTAGAAAGGCATCTGGACCACTCCGAGCACTGGACATTGGTCCTCTGCACTGCTGGCACCATGCTGATCAGATCAGACGAGGTCTTGGTAAAGTGCCTGTCTTCCAAAGGAGCAGAGAGTCAACCCCGTGAAGATTCAGCAGCCCCCTACATTAGCGGAAATTTCAGGGTTCAGTGGGCTACCGTGTGCCAGAATCTCTTCGAAAGGAAAGGGAAAATGATGGTCTCTCATACCCTCCACCATGGAGAAAAATTCTGGAGCCAGCAGACTCCACATCCAAGAATGTCTGTTCAGTTCCTGTGCCAGGTGACATTAAAAGCCACTACTGGGTAGAACCCTGAGTGAGGGGCCTGCAGCAGGTCCAGACCGTGAGGCAAGCAGCCTGCCACGTGGGTGTTATGACATGGCAGATACTATAGGAATAGAGATATCTGTGGTGGAGAAAGACGTCAGATGAGATTTCTGGAAAGCCCGCAGGGAAAGCATAACATAGAACCCTATGGTTCTGGAGCAAGACCGTCTGCAGTGAAAAAATGTACATCATTTGCAAAAAATTCTGGCATGCTGTGAGGCCCTACTAGAGATGGAACACCTGGGCTACGGGACATCAGGCGACCCATGCAGCCAGAGCTGCCTGAACATGAGTTCTCTCAGCTCCACCAGCAACAATCCATCGTAAGATGGAAGTGTTACACCAGGACGAGGCACAGCCAGGACGAGAGGGCACGAGACGGCTGTGTCAGCAGGGGACCCAAGCTCCCCCATCCAAGATTCTGGCACCCCTTTTTAGCTCACAGCTATGGCTGTGTGGGACTGCTCTTATGGCGAAGTGAGATCAGAGAAAAATGGCCAAACTTGATTCAGAGATGGGTCAGCTTGGTATGAGGGTGCAAGCCAGAAGTGGGAGCGACTTAACTAAAGCTCCATCCAGGGCTGGCCTGGAAAAAGTGCAGTGAAGGAAAATCCCCTGATGGGCTTCAGGCAGGGCATGCAATGTCAGCACTGTGTGATGGAGGCGGAACAGCCCGAAATGAGAATATTCACTGGGTCGTGGGCGGGGGCACATTGCTTGGCTGGCTGGTCAAGAGCCTGGATGGGGCGGATCAAAGACTGGGGACCAGGAGGTCTAGAGGAGGCACCTGTGGCTGGATCTAGGGAGTGGGCATAAAGGATGGAGGTCTTCATTTGTTAATTTGTGCCGGGAAGCATCACCATGTGAGAGGCACCAAACACCCCAGCGGAGGACAGAGTGGCCTCGCCTCCGGACACAGGCTAGTCTCTGGCATCAGTCACCCGCTGCAGGCACAATGGGCGAAGGAATCAGCGTGGTGGAAGAGAGGGAAACCACGTGTGGCCCCGGCACACGGCTTCTCCCTCACCACAGCTGCTGTAGCTCCTTCCACTCCAGAACGTCCAATCTCTGGCACCCACACTAAGCCTGTAAACAGCACCACCTCTCAAGGAGGCCACTCAGCTACCAGGTGACAAGCTAATCACATCAGACCCCATCCATCCCGGAAGCGGATGTGCTGAATCTGGTCCTAAACAAAAGTTACCTGTCCTGCCCAGAGAACCTCAGCCAGCCGCAATGCCCAAGGCCTCACAGAGCATTTGATTGACCCAGACAGGGTACTGACAACATGGCATTGGACAGAGACCTACTTGATAGCAGAGGGGGTGCCACAGTGGGCACATGACTGTGAGAGCCACTGGGCTTGCTGTCTACTGCAACACCCGGAAACACTGGGCCTGGTGGAGCCATGGAGGGGAGGAAGCCATGGTGCCAGCTGAGAGGAAACACACCTGTGAGGATGGGGCATCCCCCTGAGGCACTACCCACACAAATCAAAGGATTTTCCTTTACTGCAGTGTTTCCAGGCCAGCCCTGGATGGAGCATTAGTCAAATAGCTCCCACTTCCAGCTTTCACCCTCACACTAAGCCAACCCAGCTCTGAATCAAGTTGTGAGCTAGGAAGGGGATGTGGGTGCCAGAGTCTTGGATGGGGAGTTTGGGCCCCTTGCTGACACAGCTGTCTTGTACCCTCTGGCCCTGACTATGCCTAGTCCTAGTGCTGTGTGCCCAGTATGTAGACAACATGGGTCTGAGAAACAGGAGGGAAAGTATGGTAGTTATCCTTCCCAGCCACTACTTGGGGCTCCTGTGTTCCCCATCCCTGCAGCTCTGGGATCTGTGGTCTAGAGACCTCAGTTTGCACAGTGGCAACGTTTCCATCAAACGACGCAGCAATCGTTTCATGACGTCTTAGGCTGTGGTTACACGTGGTGTGTGTGAGCATTTTGTGCCAAGAGACCAGTAACATGAGAAGGAGCAGCCGTCCTGGCAGGTGACAGACCTTGATCATCAAGAGCAGAGAGGCCGGGCAAGGTGGCTCAGGCCTATAACCCAAGCACTTTGAGAGGCCAAGGCAGGAAGGTCACTTGAGGCTGGGAGTTCAAGACCAGCCTGGGCAACATAGCAAGACTCTGTCTCTATTTAAAAAAAAAAAAAAGAGTAGGAAAGGTGTCATTTGACCCTGGGGCCAAAGATGCCCTAGCCATCTCTTGGTATCTCTTGGGCAGAGGCCCCTTGTAATGATAACTGGATGAAGGCAGCAGCCTCAGATTGAGAAGGCCATGGAGACAATGGTCCCCTCACCAGGTAACCACCCGGCCCCGGGGAGGTGCTATCCCAGGCTAAGGGGAAACAGAGCGCATCGTAAAAGAAGGAAACTGAGCATCAGTTGCAGCCCCTACACCAGCTGCAGTTCATCCCACTAAGCTCCCTCCTGTAAGGCTCCCAGAAAGAAACCAACGCAAA
This sequence comes from Cheracebus regulus, assembly GCA_963574635.1. Taxonomy (NCBI): domain Eukaryota; kingdom Metazoa; phylum Chordata; class Mammalia; order Primates; family Pitheciidae; genus Cheracebus; species Cheracebus regulus. The sequence goes on along the minus strand of CAUYQU010084068.1, from coordinate 34,040 downwards.
TCTAGAGGAGCTGTTCCCTGCCAAGGCGGACTTGAGCAAAGCACGTGGGTCCAAGCCGTGCAGGGGGTAGACCCCGTACCCCACCCTTCCGTGAACTGCCTGGGGTAGGCACACAACAGTTCATAGCTGTGCCCCACCCCGGGCATTTCCCTCAGCCAGAGGGAGCTGTCTCTCCCCAGGTTGTGTCCCCCACAGGGGGCAACTACACCTGGTATTACAAGATGCCCTCCTGCCCCAACTTGAGACAATGCTGATGCCCTCGGGATGGGCTGAGGCCCGGTTGAGGCTGCGTCACAGCTCAATGGCTCCCTCTGTCTAGTCCTGTCCCCTCCTGCCAACACCAGTGTTCCCAAGACCGCTCCTGACACTGCCCCCCAAGCCCTCTTGCACGCAAACCCCCACTTCAGAGTCTATTTCCTGGAACCCTGACCTACAAAACAGTCCCTGCAGCCAGGAGGCGAAGCCAGGTGCTCAGTCCATCTCCAGGCTCAGCTCCAGGGCAGGGTCAGGTGAGCACGAACGCAGCGATGGGTGGCCCCCTTTTGATTCCAGGCTGTCTAGGAAAGCTCTTCCACCAAAAGGCAGCGTGGGGAGATGGATGTGCACCCCCCAGTTAGAGACCCCTCCAGCACAGCAGCTAAACAAAGAGCAGACTCTGTCACCAGAAGGACCTAGGTTCAAAGCCCACTTGTGCCACTTACAATTCCGTGACTGTGCAAGTCATTCACCTGTCTGTGCCCACATTTCCTTACCTACAACTCGAGGCAACGAAAACCACCACAGTGAGATCTGGAAACCGAAACAGCTCAGGGTGGAGGCAGCGGAGGTGGGCTCCATCCCTGCTGTATTCCTTTGGCCTCCATGAAGGCCGGCAAGCCTTGACGGGCACCACAGCTGCCCATCTTGATGTCACCTGACTTCGGTGATATGACAAGTCCTTTAAATATTCTCAGTGCTGGGGCACCAAGCCACCAACGGCTCCATTTCCAGATGAACTCATGGCAAGCCGAGCATAACAGGCCCACGCTCTCTCCTACCCACTGCTCAGGCCCTGAGCTCCACTCCAGAAGTCCTGAGTGTCCCGGAGAGGCAGTGTCAGGGGAGGGGGAGGGGCCGTGAGCACTGCCTAGGGCACTGGCACTGAGGACCCGGCACAAACACCACAGTGCCCATGGGGGGTGGAGCATGAAGCTAGGTAGAGGCATAAACCCCTCCACCGTGGGGTGGGGAGGAGTCCAGCCTCATCCTTAGTGCCCCAAGCTCCCTGTGGACTTCCCAAAGAGCAGGAAATGGGCCAGCACAGAACCCCTGCTGGTCCACCAGGGAAGCTATCCGCAGTGAATGGATGGATGAATGAATGAATGATTTCAAGAAGAAGTGGGTGAGAGAGTGGGTGGTTGAGCAAGAAGTGAATGGGTAGATGAATTAATGAACTGATGAGTGAATGGGAGACTGAATGAACCAAAATCTGAATGAATAAATAAATAAGGGAGTTAGTGAAAGAACAAGTGAATGAGTAACAGTGATTGAACGTGAGGCCCAACCCAAGCAGAGGGGTGAGGCTGCCAGGTGCATGCACACAGTGGCCCTGGAGGTATCACTGGCCGGAAGCCCCACCTGTGGCCGGATTCTGGGGAAGCAGTGCCCATGGCCCCCGTGGCCCCCAAGGCCTGCGGCACACGCACCATGACATTCAGGCCCTGGGTGGTGGGCCCCTGTGCCACGATGTACTCGATCCCGGTCTCGTAGACATCCATGGGCCGCCGGTACTTGACCACGGTGCCAGCGATGTTGAAGTTCTTAGGGCTGTCCACCTTGTAGTTGCCGTTGAAGAAGTAATAGCCAGCTTCATCTGCAAGAGCTGGAAGGACGAAGCCGCCGGTCACATGGGCCCAGGGCCGGACTGGCTGCAGGAGGAGCCAGTGTCACCGGCTCAGGGAACCATCAACAGCCCTGCCCTCCATGACCCCGGCCCTAATGCCCCAGAGATGGGAAACTCCCAGCATGGGCAGTCGGGCCAGTGAATGCGGAGGAGGTGCAAACGCACGTTCCTCTCAGCCTAAAATCAACAATGAAGGACTCGTCTAGACGCTGAACGTGACTAGTTGGGGACCCTTTAGGTGCTGTTTCTCTGGCTGCCTTTGAAGAAGCTGAGGGGCTGCAAAGGCCCAGCGTGGAGCAGGACAGCCTGTGGCCTGTGGAAGACCCACATGAGGCAGCAGGAGTCTGGCTCTGCAGCAGACCCACTGTGTGGCCCTGGGCGAGGCACTGCCTCCAGCTTCCCCATCTGGATGATGTGGAAGGGACCTTGGTGCCCCTCCCATCATCCACACAGAGTGACGCTGCCACCCTGACCTGGCTGGCATGCAGGGTGCTGACCACCAGGCCCTTCCTGGGGACCGCCCTGAGCTGGCCAGCTCCATCCTCTCCACGGAGCAGAGACTTCCTGCTGCCCTTGCAGGCAGGGCTATGCTGACCCTTCACCCAATCAATCTGTGCACCCAGGCCTGGCCAATGTGCTCAATCAGGCCAGGAGGGCCTGGTGCAATCTCCATCACCCTCTTCCTGAGGCCTGGTGGGTGGGCACTCCCAGGGCCTGACTCCAGCCTGATGGAAGCTCAGGATGGAACGAAATGGCACACGAAGCCCCACAGCCCCCGCTCCCCACCACTCCTGCAGGCTGGAACAACTGCCCAGAGTTGGTGGGGTTTCTAGGGGAGCTGCTCCTCCCTGGGGCCAAGGAGGGTGAGAAGAGGCAGGGGCCCTCCAGGGCTGGGGATGGAGGGAGGAAGCCAACTCGGAACTCGGGACACTGTCTTCCAAAGGGTGTCCTTAAAGCCAGTTCCAGGAACTGGCCTGTGGGAGAATAGGAGTTCAGCTTCCAAATTCCTGATGCAACATGAACAGAGGAGCCGGGGCAATTAATCTATTATCAGGCAGACGCAACAAGCAGGACGTGTCTGCTTCAAAAACCCCCTTCACACAGAAATGTCAGAAGATAATGCAAATGCGAGTCCAAGTCCTGCGGGTGGGAGCGTGCCGGGGCCTGGCTGTCTCGGCCTGGTTCCCAGGTATATGCCCACGGTTCCATCTGCAGCTCTCATCCAAAACCTGTTTCCTGACAGTAATGACCCTCCTTCCTGTGGCTTTCCCAGTACTCCGAGGCCACCCTTGGTATTTCCACGCATCTGTTTCAAGAGTGAGAGCTTTGCAGCCAGCTCAGAGAACGCGGGGTTTCCTGGCCTCTCTACTCTCCCAGCAAGCAAGCCACAAAGCAATTGGCCTGACAAGAGGCCGGGCTCCCGGCTCGGGCCAGGGAGCAGACCCCAGGGTGCGGGGTGGTGGAGCCACTGTCTGCAGCACAGACCTGCTGGGGTGGGGGCACTCAGACCCCAGGGCACATGTGGAGGGCTGGCCCTTAGGCTCTGGACAGGGGACAGGAGAACCCGAGATGAGTCCCAGCCTGCAGACCTTCAGCAAAGCCTCCTCTTAGGAGGTGGGCTTCACCCCACCAGTCCCGGCTCTCAGGAGGAGTGGGAGGCAGTAGAGAGAGTAAGCCCAGGTAGTGTGAGGTTTGGGGCTGCTTCTGTGTCCAAGAACAGCATCCCCATAGAGCCTGGGTCCCCAGCCTGCCCTATGAAGGGCAGGGCCGAGCATAGGACAGCTCACAGGTGTCAGCACCCGCCCACTGTGGCCCAAGGGGAGCAGACGCAGCACATGGCTCGGCCAATGCTCCAGCTTCACAGAGGACCCTCCCACAATTTGCCACCAAGGGTCACTATACACAAAATTTGCCACCAAGATGGGTCCTCACCAGCCTGTCCATCATGGAAATAACTCCAGAATCCTCAGCTTAGCAGACTCCCTTCCCACGGCCCAGCTTCCCAGTGGAGACTGTCTAACGGCAAGAAGATCAGCATGAGGCCCCCCAGCCCAGGTCGGAGCTCTACCTCTGCCTCTCTGCTGCTCGTGACCTTGGACTTGCCACCTACCTCCTCCCAGTGCTACCTTGACCTTGTCACCTCCTGACTCATTCCTGGAACCCCACAGAGATCTCACCCGCAGCAGCCCCCACCTTCTGCCGGTGCCAGGCTCTCGAGTGACAGGGAGCTCACTAATCAACGTCACCACCCTCTCATGGTCCAGCAGCCTTGAGTTCAAGGTCTTCCACGCACAGGGGTAAAGCTGGCTCTTCTATGAGCACCCCAGCCACACCCACAGAGCTAGCTCAAGTTCTGGCTCCTGCAGCCATGTCCACAGCACTGGCCCGTCCCTGTCCTGGAGGGAGGGACCCAGGGTCAAGTGCTCCTTCTCTGCTACACACAATGCCACATAAGCAGAAGCTTAGTCAGGCAGCCGCCAGGCGCTGCACACCCACCTAGTACGTCTGCAGACTTCTTCCTCTCTACAATCTGGATGTCTCGGGCGCCAGCTGGGATGTGGGTCACCAGAGAGTAACCTGGAAGCAAATGGATGACAGTGAGCCCCTCCTGATTGGAAAGGCACCCTTGGAGGCCACTCACCCGCTCCAAGCTCCTGGTAGGTGAGCTGTGGCTGTCTAAGGGCTGGCCCACTCCCCACACCCACTTGGGTGGCTCAGCTGAGCCCTGTCCTGTTGCAGAGGCTCACCCACCAAGCTGGGCACCTGCCCAGGCTCGTCCCTTCCTACCAAGGCCATGGGAGGGCTCATCCGTGCCTGCCCCAGCCCCTCCCGAGGGACAGCGAAGGCCACAGGGACCTGGAACACACTGGAGGTACTGGAGCTCAGTCCCACTCTGCCGTTTGTCACCCAGGAGACCCCGGGCAACCGAGGGAGCCCCAGCCAGCATCCTGCGTGCAATGGCACTGCCATTTTAAAATCCTGTCTTCTCGCAGCACCACAGTGACGTTCAAGGCTCACCACACTCAAAGACGTGGGTGAGAAAGGACAAGAATTGCTGCAGATAGAATCTCCAACTCTGCCTGTGCATGCCAGGCTCCAGGCTGGGGTCCAGAACGGGCAATGGCAGCCAGCTCAGAACCTGTCTTCAAGGCCCCCAGGCCTGTGGGAAGGCAGTCATAGAGTCCTCCCAAGGGTCTAGAGGGAAGGTGCTCAGAGAAGGAGAGCATTGCCAGCAAGTGGCTGAGGGAGGAGCCCTGGGAGAAGGAGATGTTAGTACTCCCTGGGACAGGAGAGAAGGGGCTCTCCGGGTCGGAGGGTTCCTGGTGCTTGACGCCTGTTTCACTAGATTCCTCCAGCAGCGGAGGACCTCGCGTGTATCTCCTGGCCCAGGTGAGTGTCTCCTGCAGGCCAGCACCTGCCTGCCATCCCTCCCTCAACCCTATCACACCTACAGATCCCTGGAGGCACCCTTGGATAACCTGTCCCTCGCTGCCAGCAGTGCTCTGGAAAACAGGCTCTTTGGAGACATGGGGTAACAGGAGCTGTGACTTGTAGTATTGGTTAATTTCCGTGGCCTAAACACCCCTGCTGTGGCCAATTTCAAGCTACTGTAACCGGGCAGCTTAACTTCAAAATGTGTTTTAAAACTATTTTTTCCTTTCTCTTGGGCTTCAAGACATAAGTTTGAAGCAAGCAGCTGACGCTGTGTTTGTTTACATTACCAACATGATGTCACTGGGCGTGCCATTGGGAAGAGAGGCCGCAGCACACCCGTATATGGTGTTTTTGTCACACAAATAAAATAGTTATACACTCTGAGAGACCGAGGCGGGTGGATCACCTGAGGTCAGGAGTTCGAGACCAGCCTGGCCAACATGATAAAACCCCGTCCCTACTAAAACTACAAAAAAAAAAAAAATAGCCGGGCATGGTGGTGGGCGCCTGTAATCCCTGCTACTTGGGAGGTTGAAGCAGAATTGCTGAAATCCAGGAGGCCGAGGTTGCAGAAAGCCAAGATCGAACCATTGCACTCCAGCCTGGGCAACAAGAACGAAACTCCATCTCAAAAAAAAAAAAAGTTATAGATGTCAAAGGATTAGGAAATGGTGATTTTGCCCTAAACATAATGTATTTAAATATAGGCTGTTGTACTTTAATTTTCAAATTAGCAAGTAGCTCACAGGATTCCTGAGCATTTGATGCCGCAGCCCAACACAAGGCCCCCAGATAGGTACCAGGCATGGCTGGTCGGGGCAAGGAGTGTAGCTCAGCAGAAAGGACCACAGGCCAGGAGCGGGCTCCCAGGGTTCACCCCCCGTTCTGCCTCTCGTGGCTGTGTGACCTGAGACGAGTTATTTAACCTCTCTTTGCTTGTCTCTGCACATTTCAGTAACAGGAATAGTGCCAGCCACGTAGAGCTGTTGCTAGGTGTGAATGCGTTACCTTGTGGGCACGCAGAAGAATTAGGGGGGATCGTCGGCACGTCAGCCCTGGGCCCCAGGCTGAGTTCCATGAGGACAGGGCCCTATCTCCCAGGCTCACTGTGTCCACAGTGCCTGACACACAGTAGGTGCCCTACAAGACACATGCTGACTGAATACCTGCTCTCCCGTCTGTGCCCTGGGCCCAGTAGGAGGCTGTGGGAGCAGGTTTGTGGAAAGAAGGGAGGGAAATCAGACGCCTTCACTTCGTGCCTCCTGTAGCAAGGCCTCCAAAGGAAGGGCCCCTGCCCACCTCGCCCTGCTGGACACCCAGTGTGCATTATTCATGCCCCTGCCTGGCGGCTCTGCCCCAACCCTGCCCCCTGTTAGTCTGGCACGCTGATCCCTAGGTCCCATGTCCAAGCCCCACCCTCTCCAGTGCCCTTCCACTGGCACCTCCTGGAGCCGACACACACATGTCACAGTTACCCCTCACATGGCAGGTTGAGGCCATTCCCTCCACCTTCAGGACACGGCCGGGTCCTCCATGGCCCTAACAGGCCTGGTTCTCGTCCAGAGTCAACTGGCCTCACTGGGACCTCAGCAGATCATTCCCACTCTGGGCCTTGCTTTCCCCATCTGCTAAGTGGGTCTGAAGCTGCCCTGACTTCCTCGGTCTGGAAGTTGCAATAATCCTGTTCCATTCCTCCAGCATTTCTTCAGACCCACTTAGCAGAACATCCACCTGGTGTTCAGTTGAATGCCAAGCATTACGGGTGACATCCCTCCAAAAGCGGAAACTGCTGTCCCACGCCGGACACCCACCCCCATGAGGGCTGGGCCAGAGCTGGACACGAACGTCAGGCCAAACACCCACAGCTTAGGAAAGGGACAGGCGCCGCCCAAGGGAAGGAAGGGATCTGGGCTGGGTCAGTGTGGAGCGGACAGGGAGCTTCTGAAACTCAGGCCCGAGAATCCAGCGTCCCAGAGTCAAATCTCATATCCGAGTGGAGAATGGGTCTCGGGCATCAGTTTCTCCCTTTTTAAAGTGCGATGGTAGCCAGCCATGGTGGCTCATGCCTATAATCCCAACACTTTGGGAGATGGAGGTGGATGGATCGCTTGAGGTCAGGAGTTTGAGACCAACCTGGCCAACATGGTGAAACTCCGTCTCCACTAAAAATACAAAAATTAGCTGGGTGTGGTGGCACATGCCTGTAGTTCCAGCTACTCAGGAGGCTGAGGAACAAGAATCGCTTGAACCTGGAAGGCAGAGGTTGCAGTGAGCCCAGATCGAGCCACTGCACTCTAGCCTGGGCAACAGAGCAAGACTGTCTCAAAAAAATAAATAAAAAGTGGTGTTAACACCTCCCTGCAGGCAGCCTCAAAGGGCAAATGTGACCCCAAGCCAAGTGCCTACTGGTACCCAGAAGGTCCTCAACAAAGAGCTGCCTGCTCTTGCAAGCCAACAGAGGCCCACAATCACCAGGCCAGCTCGCCTGGGCCTGGATGAGGAATCAGGCGGCCCTAGAGGGGAAGGACCTGCCCAGTGGTACCCAGGAGGCTGCAGGCAGGAGCATACTCAGGACCCCCGATTCCCAGGTTCCTCTACTTGAACTCCAGGGCGCGCTGCGGCCTTACCAAGGTGGGCATTCCCCTTGCGATAGTTGCCTGTTACGTGGGTGCAGCTGCTACCGTCCCCCTGGCAGACGCCGCACTTGTCCAGCATGTGGGTGGAGAAAAGCACCCCGTCACAGCCGATGGGCTGCAGGAAAGGAGAAGGAGACGGCTGCTGGGAGGGCGCTGTGGCCAGGCCCGGGGCCGCCACTGCCTCCCACGGGCGGGCGGGCAGTCGGCACAGTGAGACCGGCGGTACTTTTGCTACAACGTTTAACAACCTCACATTTTCCAGACACGCAAACCCCTCGCAGGTCGGTGAGCTTGCAGGAGGTGCCGTCGCGGGCGGGGACCATGAGCTGCCGCTGGCCATCCACAGTGGTGCAATGCAGGTCACACGGCTTGCTGGAGATGTGGACATAGTCATCTGGTGGGGAGACAAGGCAGAAGGTCTCAGGTGGGCTGCAAGGTGGGATTCAGGGGACTTCCTTTTCCTCCCTCTGAGACAGCTCCCATTGCACAGATGGGACAACTCAGGCCTGGAGAACAAAAGGGACCTGCCCCCGTCTCAGTGGCAGAAATTGATGGGTCGTCAGGCTCAGCCGAGACACTGTGAGCTCCAGCTTCTGCCTCCTTGTGAGTGGGGAGCAGGGCCTAAGACCCATGCTGGGGTTCTCCCTCTGCAGGTCTGAGCCAACTCAACACTCCATGCTGCTGGTCCTGGGCACCCCAGCCTTAGCCCTTGTGGGTGAGCAGGAGAAGGATGATCCCAGCATCTACACTGTGGCCTGAACTACTTGCCTCCCTTGGGGCTGTGTGGGCAGTCCCCACGTGGGACCGTCTAGGCTGGTTCCTGTCAGTGCCTAGGAGGCAGTAAATGGAAGAGTCACCATTGCCCTCAGAGGTCAGGCCTGTGGGGAACTCAGCCCCATGACCTGTCCTACACTGATGTCATGGGTCATGGGGGAGGGGACAGAGCTCTAGGCCAGGGCTCAGGAGACCCAGGTTCATTCCTGGCTCTTCGTCTGACCACCTCCATTTCCCCACCTGCCCACCCACAGAGTTTGGTCCCAGGTGCCAGAAGGGCTACCCCTAAAGCTCAGCCAGCTCCCTGCAAGGTGGGTCCCCAGGGCGGCAGGTACCCGGGTACAGAGGCTTCCACTGGTGCGTCCGCCCGTTGTACATGTGGGAGTTGAAGGAGACGCACTGCTCCTCGCGGAAGCTCCTCCCGTCCGGCGGACACTCCTGGGAAGCAAGGGGACAGGGAGGCTCCAGGAGGAACTCGGCCCGACAAAGGCATTTTTGTCCAGGCTAAGCAGGAAGTGGCCACAGCCGGGACAGCCATACAGGGCCCAGGGCCCATGGAATGGCCTCTCGTGCACCCGCCGGTGCTCCCACGCACTCCCGAGGGAGCAAGGACGCAGGGAAGGGCAGCTCCGCCCCCAACGCCAGCCCTCTGCCTGCTCTAGACACAGCCCTCCCGTGCCCCACCACGCCTTCTCCCAGCCTTGCGGTGGAGGGGACATGACCCCACTATGGCTGACATGGGTGCTCCCCTCGCCCCCATCCTCAGCGGCCCTGATCGTGTATCCACCGTGCCAGAACAGGGCTTGGCACATGGTCCATGGCCATGCACACCGCCTGAATAAGGAAGATCATGACTTCATAAAGAGGAACCCAGTGTGCAAACAACAGACTCGTCCTGGGGGACCCAGCTTAGTCATGCTGGGGCCAGAGCTCAAACCTAGGTCCCTCTCACGCCAGAGCTCATAAATGCCCCTCCCCCAACCCCTGGCTGCACCGTTCCAGGAGGGCACCTGCCAGGTGATGCCAACACAGAAGCTGTGGCCACCTGCCTCCCTCCAGCCCCTCACTCCCTACATGTGTGCACACGCCCCCAGAGACCTCCAGGCACAGAGACACCCAGCCGCTCCGCCTTCCCTGCCCAGGCAGGCCACATGGGCCAGCCTGGCAGCTCCAGACCCCAGCTCGGCGTGCCCCAGCCTCACACCCGGCGGTCCTTAGAAAGGTGTTCAGGTTCCAGCTGCCCAGGACCCATCGAGAGCTGCCCCTGAGGCCTGATCAGAGTCGGCACCTCCTCCCCAGCCTCGGCCAGCCACCCAAGGAAGCTGATGGGGGCTGGAGCAGAAGGGTTCCAAGAGCAGCCCAGGGGACTGTTTCACGGGACAGGGAGGCCTGGCAACTGCTCAGCCTCCCTGTGGGCACCAGGCACACAAATGTTGCTAGTGAAGTGGGACTGCCATTAGAGGCCCCAAACCTGGAGGCTGCGCTTGAAGCTCCAGGAGCAGAGCGAGGCATCCACCCCAACACTGCTGAGCACACGTGTGCACGGGGACAGTGGTTTGGACTGAGGATGGCTCCGTCCCAGCCCAGGCTCCAGTCAGCCTTCTCTTCAACCCTGCCCCTGGGCTCTCCTGAAAGGGCAAGTCCAGAACAGAGCGCCCAGGAGGCCCAGAGGCCACAGGAAGACCCCCTGAACCTGCATGATGATGGGGAGGAGAGCCGGCCACAGTGCCCCTGCCAGTGCCGGGCCTCACCTGCACTCTGCAGAGCTGGTACCGCTTGGACGTGCCCATGCAGGTCCTGTTCCCGGGGCCCGGGATGGACTTCCTCCTGGCAGAAAGATGCAGGCTCGGAGTGAGGGCTGCAGAGGAGTTTCAGGAATGCCGTCTGGGCTGGCCACACAGCAACTGGGGTCCAGAATCTCCCGATTCCCGTGACCCAGAGGGCTCCTTCCTCCCTACTCAACTCCAACCCCAGACACACACCAGAGCCCAGCAGGAGTGAGATGCGATTCACTTCCACATCAGCAGCACACAGCACGGAGGCTCAGTACACAGGACTGAAACAACCGCACGGCGTGTGCCAGCCTGGGCCCGCGTGCACAAACACGTTGTGTGTTCTCAGAAGTATGAGGTGGGACCAGCATGCTCTCCATGCCATGGATGAGAAAACTGTTGCTCAGAGAGGTTAAGTGACTTGCCCAAGGTCACACAGCAAGGGAGTCACATAGGCCAGAATGCACCCAGGTCGGTCTGGCAGCGGAGGCTTTCACTGCAGGGCCTGTGTTTCTCCGGGGGCTCCCTGGAGTTCTCTGAAGACTCTCACTCAGGTCTTCAGAAGAGAAGGCAGGGTGGGTCTCCTCTCTAGGACAGATCCCTAGAAACAGCTCCTGCCCTCTCATGAAGGGGCTTCCCTGGTGCCCTGAAGCATGAAGGACCCCAGGGCACCAGTGCCGTACCTATCCATAGCCGCATCCAGCAGAGGCTGACGGGGAGATCCAGTCTGTGCTGTCCCCAACCCAAGCGCACTCCCAGAGTGAGAAGCCACCAGGCTGAAGGGCCGCCACCCTCTCCTGCCCACTGCCCCACCTTCATGCCAGCCCCTCAGGGCCACGTGCCCGACCTCGCACCTCTGCTGCAGGCAGTGCCGCTCCTGGGATGTCACCCCACCTCCGCAGCTGCGGGAGCATGCTGTCCACTTTGTCCACTCCCCCCACCAGAAGGCCGTGGCGTCGGTGCCCCCCTCCAGGCTATTGGACGTCGGGCTGTTGTCCTGGGTGAGAGGCCCCCCGAGACAGTAGAAGGCTCGAGTGCCCAGCAGGGCCAGCCTGCCCCCTACCCCATGCCCCAGGGTATCACCAGTGGGACCAGAGAACACAGACCCTTGGCTGGGGCCCCCGCAGGGTCACTTGGCAGCCTGGGTTCAGATCTCCTGGGTGGCATTGGAGGGAACTCCCAAGGAACCATGGGCCACAGGTCCTCCCTGACCTTAAGGCCCAGGATGGCCTGGGTGCTTGGCCAGCTCCTGGGGCCGCACCTAACTGTCCTCACTTTCCCTGGAGCAGGGCCCACTGCGTTCTGCAGGACACAGCCCACTGGTCATGCGGGGGCCTTTGCTTGGAAGGGAAGCACTCAGCCCCCTCTGCCCTGTCCTGTCAAGTTGCCGGGGCTCCAGAGTAGCCGGGGCCCAGTTCAGAGCTGGTCTGACTGGCTCTGGGAACAAGGTCCTGGGAGCCAAGAGGGGCTCCGGGACCCAGGGCACCTGCCCACACAGCCCCCTCCAAGCCAGCCCATCTGGGAGCGACCACAGTACCTGGGAAGGGGACTGGCATGGGGCCCTCAGACCACAATGCCCCACTCACCGTGGACCCGCTTGACATTGCGTCCCCAGCCACAGCCACCAGAATCAGCAGAGACCAGGCCCAGCAGGAACACTGCCGTCTGCCATCCATCCTAGGAAGCACGGCCACTGTTACCACCAGGCCAGCTCCGTTTCTCTTCCAGATGACCAGGGTCTGCTTTGGGGAGAGCCCTCAGGGCCCATTCAGTGCCCAGGCCTCAAAGGTATCTGGGAGTAGTTGGTCGTGGCTGCCTGGCAGACCCTGTGGGAAGGATGAGCTCCCCGCCCGTCTAGGCTTAACAAGGAGCTTGATGAATGGTTAGCAATGCCTGCTGCAGGTAGGACCCCCAGCGGTACCGTGCGTGCTAAGCCTGTGCCACCCTGAGCCGAGGGCATGTGGGAAAGCATGCCATGCTTTGCCTCCGAGTCCTCAAACCCCTGGAGAAGGGCTGTGGAGACAGCCAGCCTCTGCTGAGAGGGCTGGGGGCCCAGGTGTGGGGAAAGGCTGCGGTTCGAAGGGACGGGCCTGGGTTCAGTCCAGCGCCGTGGCTGGAGCGCCTTGGGACCTTGACCGGCTCAGCCCTTGCTGGCCTTGTAGGAGAATGCCACTGGCTGCTGAAGGTCAGTGCCTGGGGATGAGCTTGGCAAGGTCCCAGGGGAACCTGCAGCCTCCACAGTCAGCGTCCAGCAACAGCCAGCACTCAGGTGAGGCAGAACCCAGGTCCTTATGCTTCCTCCCCACCCGCCTGGAGAGAAGATGGAATTGGGGGAGGGGCGGGGTGGGGGAGGTGCAGTTTGTGCCGAATGTCAGCAGTCCAGGGCCACGTGGCTGACCTCCCTCCCAACAGCCGGCATCCCTGGCTCAAAACACCTGCCAGGGGTCAATTCAAGTCCAGTGGAAAGACTGTCCGGCCTCTGGGCCCTCAGCCCTCGCCACCCCTCCTCAGCGCCGACCCTGCTCTGTGGAAGGGAAGAAGGAAGAGCAGATCCTCCACGGCCTCTGTCCAGGGCTTGCTCAGGTGCTGAGTGTCACTTGCCAGTAAGTTAGAGAAGGGATTTCAGAAACCACGCAGCCTGCACCCATAACCTGGAGCCCAGAGAGGGGAGCCAGTGTGCTCCAAGCCACACAGCAAGGTAGCACACTAGCAAACTCGGGGACTCAACTCCATGCCCAGCTAATTCCAGGAGAAGGAGGCACGGAGGTCACCCCTCACCCCTGCCCCCAGAGGCCAGCTCCAGCTCTGCCCCTCCCTCCTCAGCAGCCTCGAGTTTCTTTGCACGCCCGACACCTGCAGATTTGCAGGGGTTACTCCAAGGACACCATTGCAGCTCGGACGACATGGAATTTTACACCCCGGCTCCACTACCTGCCCCCCACCTACCTCCCCTGCAGACCTGTAGCTGCACCCCCAGCCTCACACCCACAGGAGCCCCCTCCACTGTGCCATTGGCTAAAGGGTGCCCCAGCCTCTGCCTGCCGGCTGAAGACAGGTGCCAGCCGGCCTCACACTTGCTTTTCATTAAGGCTTCCAGACACCACTGGCTTCAGGCCAGGCCTCGCTCACAGGGATCCATCCCCTCCCTGGGGTCCAAAAGCAGTGGCTGGCGGCAGCAGAGAGGTCTGTGGCACACACAGAGCTTCAGGCGCACAAGGCTAGGTGCTGAGAGGCCACCCTACCCTTGCCCTGCGGGCCGGACCCCTCCCCACAAGCCTCCCCACATTATGTAACCACTCCAGAGGGTGCGGGGTGCTCCCACCCCCAGCCCCAGTCTGAGCAGTGGGCTGGCCTGGTGGGGGCTGCAACGTGAGTGGGACGGGGACAAGGTGGCCTACCTGGTCTGGGGTCAGCAGGTTGTCCTCCCAGAGAAAGAGATGAGAGCTTCGGAGGGCAGGCAGGACCAGGTGCGCTGTGCGTGTGGGGCTGCGTGAGTGCAGAGGCTGCGGCCCGGCCTCCTCTCTCCTCCCCTCCTCCCCTGCACCGCCTCCCTCTCCCACTTCAAAGAGCATCCAAGAGAGGGGGTTCCCGGGAGGGGCGCAGCCCAGTGGCGGCTCTGCGCTGGCGGGCCGCCTTTATAGCTGTCAGGCAGACGGGGAGGAACTCACACTTCCCACCAGGCCGCTGCCCCGCCCGCGCCGGCCGGCCTGGCGCACACTTTAACCCGCTCCGCGCCTCTGGAGCCCGGCCAGGCCGGCCCAGCTGCCTGTTGGCTGCTGCCGGCGGCGGCGGCCCAGGAGCAGCAAGCAGGGAGGCCGCCTTCCCCAGTCCAGAACCCGGGACCACATGTTGGGTGTCCAGACGGAGCAGCCGCTGGCCTGAGGTTACCGGGGAGGCTGGCGGTGGCACAGCCCCGGCCCCGCCTTTCCAACTTCTGCCTCCAGAGCGGGCCTGTCCCTGGGGCTCCTGAGAATGGGGTCAGGGATATATAAGGCGTCCAGTCTGATGGCTCCATTGTACAGAGGGAAAGGCTGGATTTCTGGGACGACAGTGTCCCAGGTCACCAGACTCAGAAAGCCCCTGAGACCCAGAGGCCTAAGCAGGTGAATGGACCAAAGGAGACCCAGCAAGAATGAGCCAAGGGCTCCAGAGAGGAGACAGATGTGAGATGTGCCCGTGGCCTGCTGACCAGATGGCTAGAGAGCCAGGGCCCATGCAGAGAGGCGCGGGGAATCTGCAGATGTCCAGCACCAGCTCGACAGCCACAGGCAGGCTATGCCTGGAGCTTAAGCCTCTGTTCCCGCTGAGTCAGGGCACAGAGCGGAGCGAGAGTGGGCAGAGCATGGAGACCCCCGGGAAACCCCTGAGGGACGCATACTTTGTGAGGCTGTCCTAAAGCAAGGCTGGGCGCCCAGCCTCTGCACACAGCCTCCCCGGAGCCTATCCTCGGCAAACAGAGGCACCTCCAAAATGGGGAGGAGGAGGAAGCCGGGGCAACGCTCCGTCAGGTCTTCTGTGCCTTTTCATCCAAGCCCCTGCCTCCATACAGCCGATGTCCTCAGGCTGCAGCAGCGCCTGGAAGACCCTTCTCCCTCTCTGTGTCCTCCCCACTGGAAGAAGCTGTTGGGAGTTCGTTCGGCTGCCTTCTTGAGAAAGTTCTGCCCTGTGTCTACCACCCACCAGAAAGGCTGGGAAGGAAAGTCACCAGTAATAGTAGTGAAAACACTAACGCCCTCTGTCCAGCTTGTCCTGCAGGCCCAGAGCTGTGAGGTCAGCATCCATCTTTGTTATCTCCCTTTCACAGGTGGCAGAACTGAGGTTCGGGGGCTGAGTCACCCCTCCAACAGGCAAAGCTGGGATGCCAGCGCTCCTGTGTGTCGGGTCCTCTCCATCTGCCGGGTTCTTTACGTTTCTCTCCCCAGGACTCGAGAGCAGGCAGGTCTTATTCATCTTGTTTTCCCACTGGGGCTGCTGGGATGCGTGGTGGCTGCTGCTGGTCACAGGGCCACCTTTGGTGTGGAACCAGGACTAACCCTAGCCCTAACCTGGGCTCACACTGCCCCCGGAGGTCGCTGTGCTGAAGCACAGACGTGGTGGCACCTGTTACCCAGCACGCACGCGCGCGTGCACACACACACACACACACACTTCCTCTCACACGACCGGATTGCACTCACTCTGGAGCCTCTGCCGTCCCGTTTCTCCCTCCTCTGGTGACTGCCAGGCCTTGCACCCCTTGGCACAGTCCCCATGCTCTCCTGGCGTTGGTGGCCTCACATCCGGCCAGCACCAGGGTGACTAACGGTTTCCCTTGGGAGAGACCCCACAGCCGACCAACACAAACACCCCCAGTGTCTTCTCTTGGCTCAGCAGGACAGCACAGGCTGCAGGCTGGGTGCCTGGGAGACAGGCCTGTGGGGCCAGCCACTCCCTGGCTCTGTGACCTCCTGCAGGCGTGTGTCCTTCCAGGCCCTGGCTCCCCTGGCCGGCCACACCTCCACACCACCCCTACCCCTTACCCCCAGAGCCCATAGACTCCAGGCCCACAGACTCCAGGCCCATAGGGAGCCGTGGCTGCTGCCTGCACCGTGGTGGCGGGGCGGTTCAGAGGGAGACACCGACAGCCAGGAAAAGCATCTGGGGGTCCTGAAGACCCGTAGGAATTTGGGAGGGGG
Organism: Cheracebus regulus; assembly: GCA_963574635.1. Taxonomy (NCBI): domain Eukaryota; kingdom Metazoa; phylum Chordata; class Mammalia; order Primates; family Pitheciidae; genus Cheracebus; species Cheracebus regulus. Next base: position 17,866 of record CAUYQU010084068.1, on the reverse strand, counting down.
GACAATGGAGAATAAACACAAGAGGGAGCCCCTCCCTGAGGCCTCTGCCCTGCGCTGAATGTATGGGCCCCACAGGCAAGGCGGTCAGGGTGGACCCCTGGGCAGGAGAGGGCACCTCCTGTCAGGAGCCCTAGTGGCCTCTGAGCCTCTTTGTCCTCAGGAAATCGTGCAGGGTGCTGGCCAGGGTTAGGGAGCAGAAACTCAAGATGCCTGAGGAGCCACTGGGCCAGCTGTACAGATTCGATGCCAGGACAATGGCACGAGGCCCCGTGCTCAGGAGGGGGCCTGCACCCGGGATTGGGTGCGCCTGCGCAGTCACTGAGAGAAGCGACGGCCCCCTCTCGGAAGCCCTTCCTTAGCACGCATCCCAACGCGCTCAGTTCCCCCAGGTGCTCCTGCAAGGCCACCTCTCCCAGGAGGTCTCCCAGTGCCCCAGCACTTTATTTCAATTCTCAAGTTAGGCTAGAACTGTCTCCCTCAAGCTGCACCTGGGACCCACAGAGCAGGGGCTGTGTCCTCTGCATCTCCTGATGCCTGGCCTGTGGCAGGCGATCTGGCAGCTCCTGATGCAGGGGCTCCTCGCCCCTTCGGGAGTGCAGTTGAGGTGAGTCCTCCACTCTCCAGGGTCCCTCTTTGGCCTGCAAATTCCCTGCCTCGCAGGATGTCTCCCATGTAGGATGGTCTCAGCCCACACCCACCAGCGCTTGTGGGGGTGTTGCCGCCATATGGCCCTGGTGCTGGGGGGACCACCTGCCTTTAGAAGGGGATTGTCGGCCGGATGCAGTGGCTCATGCCTGTAATCCCAGCACTTTGGGAGGCCAAGGTGGGCGGATCATCTGAGGTCAGGAGTTCGAGACCAGCCTGGCCAACATGGTGAAACCCCATCTCTACTAAAAATACAAAAATTAGCTGGACGTGGTGGTGTGTGCCTGTAATGCCAGCTACTCAGGAGGCTGAGACAGGAGAATTGCTTGAACCCCGGAGGCAGAAGTAGCAGTGAGCCGAGATCACACCATTGCACTCCAGCCGGGGCAATACAGTGAGACTCCGTCTCAAAAAGAAAAAAAAAAAAAAAGGGAATTGTCTCCACCAGTGCTTTCTGGATAACTGAGAAGCTTAGAAACAGGAGAGCAGGAAAATGTGTGGGGGAAGCACGGGAGGGCGAGGTTCAAGGGCAACTCGTCGGGGATGGAGCATCAGGCGTGGGGCAGAGGGGCTGGTGGGCCATGGCTGACGGCTTTGGAGGCTCCCTGGGGAGGGTGTTAGGCAGCTGCATTGGGAGCAGGGCCTGTCCTCACAGCGAGTGGCCACAGCAGGCTCAGGAGTTTAAGGACATGGTCTGAGCTGTGGGAAGTGGGTCCTCTCTCTGGCACCCAGAGGCTCAGCAGGCCCGGCCTCAATCCAGTCAGTGACCCAATCCCACCTTCCTAGCATCCTGCGGTCCTTCTCTGCTACCAGCCCAGGACCCAGAATATCCTAGGAGCCTCCTGGGCAGACTCAGCCAGAGTTCTCACACCCGACTGGGACGGGGCCACCAAGGGACCATAAGGCCAGCCGGGAGGTGGCTGGCAGGCCAGGAAGAGGACCAGGACTCAGAAGGCAGCCCCAGGGAAAGAGCGAGGGGGCCTTGGCAATCCCAAGAGCCATCCCTTTCCCCGAGCTTCCTTCCTGGCCCAGGATGGAAGCCAGATGTCCCTGAGGCGCCCCCCTCTCCGGGCCTGGACATACGGGAAGAGCCTCCCCCGCCTTCCCTGGCCTGTCCCAGGTCCATGCATGACCCCTGGCTGGCCAGGTCACCTCAGGCCACTTGTCCTTGACAGGTCGCATTTCCTGGTCTGTTGCACAAGGTCAAGATCCTTTATTTAGCCCCAGACATCTCACAGGGACACTCAAGAGACAGCCCAGACAAAAGCAGAGGTGGGGGCTCCTGCCTCCCCTCTTCTCCCCAGCAGCCCTGAGGCCCCTTCTGGGAACCACGACTCCTGGAAGCATCATCTGAAAGCTGGTGGACTGGAAGAACCCGGACTCCTGGCAGCCCCTCAGGGGGCTCTGTTCGCCCACGGCCGTGACCTCCAGAGATGCCCCATGTCAGGGACATCTGTTGGAGGCAGGAGGATGTCACCCAGCCAGTGAGCTCTTTCTCCCATGCCACCCACAGTGACCAGGGGTGAGCACCCACTGATGTCACAGCCAAGGGAAGCAGGAAACATAGGACCTTGGATCCCAGCACTCAGAAGGGCCTGTCTTAGAGGCTTAGAGTGCAGGCTCAGTGTAGGAAGCTGCAGCTCCTCAGATAGCACAGCCGCAGCCCGACACTTGAGTGTCTGAGTCAGACTCCTTGGGTTCAGATCCTGACTCTGGCTCGCTCCAGCTGGGTGATTTTGGGCAAGGGCAGAAACTTCTCTGTGCTTCGCCCCACCTGTAAGGTGGGAGTGAGAAGGCACTCCCCATGCTGGACTCCTGTGAGGCTGAAAAGAGTCCATATGGGAGAAGGGACTGGAATGGGGGTGGAGAGGGGAAGGGCTGCACGTGCTTCGCTCTGCACCCAACAGGTAGCTCGGGGGGCAGTGTCTAGTCTGCTGTCGTCAGTCTACGTCCTGACAATGCCACATCAGGGGACACTGCCACGTCCAGACAGAGAAGGAAGCTGAGACCAAGGCTTGGACCCGACCTATCTGAGTCCAGAGCAGACTTTTTCAGTCTGATCCATCAGTCTTTGATCCAGGATGGGGCGCACCGGGGTCCCGGAAGAGCCCAGAGCAGCAGGATGTGCTCAGTAGCAGGACCCTCCCTGATGGCCTCCCCCGACATTCCTGGAGCCCAAGGCCTCATGTGCCCTGACTCAGCTTCTCCTTTCCGTGTGAGGGGCCAGAGAGCCAAGCCCAGGGATGTGGTACACAGGAGGGACAAGCTTCCATGTAGAGAGGCAAGCGGGGCAAACACCAGACTGGGGCCAACAGGGACGCGGGGCCTGCAAAGGAGGCAGGGGCCGCCTCTGGTTCACTGAGATGTGCGGGTCTGGGCTGGCCTGCTCTCCGGCCTCCCAGCACACACACAGGACTCCGATGCCCCTCTGGGATGCTCCCTACCAACATCAACCCTGCTGTGGCTCACCTCATGGGTAGAGAATGGGCATCCCTGGGTGGCACCCCTACACCCCCCATCAGAGCCTGCCCTGAGGAGGGGACTGCCCCCTGGAATGACCAGCTGGTTCTGGGCCACAGAACTCTGCTTCTCCTCCTTCCCTTCCTCCTTCTTTCTCAGCTGAGAGCACTGCTGATTTCCGTTAGGCCAACGCTGGAAGCTGGAGTTGGGGGAGCTCAGACCTATGGCTAGCAGACTGCTTAGGCCACTCCTGATCTGAGACTGTAGGAGAAAGAGGCTCTTCTGTCTACAGATCTGGAGCATGGATAGGTTGCTGAGGAGCCCTGGCGTGCCTGTGAAGTGAGCTTGCCACAGGCCCCCAGGGAAGGAAAGCTGAGCAGAGCAGGACAGACAGGCCCTCAAGGCTGAGGGGCAACAGAGCTGGACGCTGCTGCTCTGCTGGGTTCTGGGTTTTGCAGCCTGGCCAGGCTCGGACTGAGCCCTGCGGTCTGGGAGACAGCTCCAGGAGGACCTGCCGCAAAGGCGAAGGACTTCCCAGCAAGCCTGCACAGGGTCTCCTACCCAAAGGCTCCTCAACAGCATCCCCACCAGCCTGCAACCCCACCACAGGTCTTGTCCCCGAGGGCAGGCTGGGTCCCAGGAGCTGAATTCTCAGGTCCCCAGGAGAAACTGCAGGCTGGGGCTGCTGCTGACCCAGGTGTAGCTGTCCCCTCTCAGCCACACTCAGTGAGTGACTTGCCAGGCACTGTCCCACAGTATTGCAGAGGGGAGCAGGTAACAGCTGTGCAGTTCGGGCAAGCCTGGGTTCAAGCCCGGATGTCTCTCCCAGTACCTCCATCTCTGTAAATGGTAGACGGTCTCCCCGCTTCAGAGGGTGAGGTGTCCCTGGTTCCCAGAAGAGATGTTAGAGAGCCCGTGCCAGAGGCTAGGCTGGCAGCTGAGCTGTTCACTTCTGTGCATTCTCCAGGCACTGCAGCTACCCTGGGAGGTAGGCGCCCCCAAGCTCCACTCTGCAGAGGCTCCCAGGGCCAAGGGCAGGCAGAGGTCCCAGAGCTGGGGCAGGCCGAGCCCTCCACCTGGCTCACCTGGCCAGTGTTCAGAAGCTGAGCCTGCTCATCTTCGCTTGCAACTGAGAACAGTGGCGGACTGCTCATCGCAGCGCTGGCTGCAGAGGTGCACTTGGAGCCGCGTCACACTGTGCAGGGGAGAACCCTGAGTGGCAGTCCAGGCAGCATGGTGACCCCGGGGGAGCAGGCGGAAAGCAGCGAAGCCCATGCCCCCCCCAGCAAGTGTAGGGGAGCCCCAGTGGGCCCCTCAGAGAGCCCAGGCGCAAGGACGGCTGTGCTCTGGGCTGACCCAGGGATGTAGGTCAGGTGTTCAAAATTCAGAGGACACAAACGCAGCAGGCAGCCAGCTCTCCTGGGCTGGGCAGACAGGCAGCTGTCGGGAGGCAGGAGCTGCCTGCATTCCAGGCATTTCAGTGCCTCTATAAAGCAGGGGCACTCCTGCGGCTGTGGGGCGAGGGAAAGGGAGTGCAGGGCAGTCCTGCTCCCCAGCGTGGCCCCGGACCGGCCTGCTGGAGCCCACTGGGGCCCATGCCATCTGCTGGGCAGAGGAGGGCTGGGCCTCAGTCTCCTCCTCTGCAAAATGGGGAGAACAGAGGCCTCCACCCAACTTCCCGCTGCTGGAAGGGCCCAGCGAGACAGTTATGAAGAGTCCTTGGTACATGGCCAGTACTGTCCATCTGTCCATGGACATGAGTGGTTTTCAAGACACACTGAGTGCCGTGGGGGTCCTGAGCAGGGAGAGCCCACACCCCGCTGCGGGGTCAGGAGAAGTTGAGGCTACACAGGGAACCACGGGAGGACTTCCTGGCAGAAGGCCTTGCAGAGGCCCAGAGCCTGGGAGGCATGTGGCTCTGGGGGTCTGAAGCCCAGAGCAGGTGAGAGTGGGGTGGAGAGTAGTCACTGGGGACTCCTGAATGGTGGGCCGGCAGTCAGGGGCCATGGGAGGCTTAGCGGCGGGAAGGACCAGGGGTGCCAGCTCACGTCTGTGCTGGCTCAGAGCCCGCCCAGGTTGAGCCGGCTCCTGGCCTGGGCCAGTCCTGTGTCCCCCACCCTGTGTCTCCTGGGACAGCGACACCCCCCACAGCAGCCGGTCTGGCTTTTCTACTCTGCCTCCCCCTCTCCCTACTCCCCAGGCCAATCACTTCCCCTGCTCCAGGGAGAACCGAGGGTCATTTCAGTCCTGTTCAGAGCTGGACGCCTTCCCCAGAGCCAGCTGGTCGGTGTCCAGGCAGCCAGGGCTCGGACGGGAGCCACACACAGGCTGCCCCCCAACCTCCGTTCACTCCACTGCCCCCCTCAGAGGGCAGCTCACGTCCCAGCCTTTCTGCAGGGGCTCCCCAGGCTGCCCCAAGCCCAGACACCTGCCTCCCCGCTGTGGGACCGTCCCTCCTGGCCCCCATCCTCCTTAATCGCTGCAACACATGTGCAGTCTGCTCCCCTCCCCACCTCCTCCCCGTTCACTTTTTCCCTTCCCCAAGCTTACAGCAGCCCTGGCCTGGAGTTTACAGCTGCAAAACACACACACACACACACACACACACACACACACACACACACACACACACACACACACACACACACACACACACAAAACCAACTGTGGAATGCTTTCCTGCTTTCGAGTGGGGTTTATGGCTCCAGAGAGCTCTCTCCTCCTCTGCCTCTCACAGCACCTGACATCCAATCATAGTTCCCCACCACTCTTTTCCACTGCTCCTAAAAGCCGGTCTGGGGACTGGGGGCTGGGGGCTGCTGCCCGGTCTGAACGGGAGCCAAGGGGCAGAGAGGTGAGGATCAAGGAGGATCGGGCCCCCAGCCGTGACTGACCCACAGGGGATCGTGCACCTCCCACCAGAGCCGCACACACACACAGCGCGTCTGGTTTTCCCATTTGGAGCGGGAACTGGGCTTCTCAGAGGCCAGACTGAAGTGTGTGGCAGCCCCACCTCCTTGGACTTTCATTCATTCTTTTAACAAAGTCATTCATTCAGCCAGTGTGTGCTGAGCCCCACCATGTGCCAGGCTTGGGTGTGGGGGTGGGGCAGGGAGCCAGCCGGCCAGAGCCCCAGGCCCTGGATCCTGCAGTCCAGCGGCGGGGCACAGCCCAGACAACCCAACACCAACATCTCGGCCAAGGTGGCGGGTGCTAGGTCAGGAGCGACGTGGCGTTCAGGGCGCTGTGTGGAGCCCCTCAGCTTTCCTTGGTGGGGGTGGGAACGGGGTGGGAACAGGGTGGGGGGTTGCTGTTCGTCACAGAAGGCTTCCCCACAGACAGGCTGCCTAGGCTGCAGGCAGAGGGAGTGAGGCATTCACCAGGACAGGCGGGGCAGGAAGCGCCCCCTGCAGGGGAGGTGGGAGGCTGGGAGGAGGGGAGGCAGCATCTGAGAGTGTACATGGGGGCCCCGGAGGGTCTGGCCATCGATGGCCTGGAGGTATCTGTGAGCACTTGGACCTCCCCCTTCAGGCTATGGGCGCCTCAGAAGAGTCTTAAACAGAAGAATGAGACGCATCTAGTCAGACATTTCATTGCAAACGGCAGAAATGGGCTCCAGCCAACTGAAGACAAGAGAAGTTTCTGGAAAGCGCTGTGAGAGCTCCCACATGGAGGGAGCGGTGCAGCAGCTGGGCCTCACGGGTGGGACTGACCAGCAGCCTCTCTTGGAGGAGCTGGTGCTGGGACAGTCCTCAGTCTTGCTGTCCCCAGATTCTAATTTCCAGGAGAACAAAGGTGCAGGATAGTACACTGGACACCAGCCACCGGCAACCAACTGGACTGGCCACCAGTACGACAGGGACAAATTGCACAGATGTTACATTGTGAGCAAAAGAAGCCAGATCCAAAAGAGGCCGCAGTCCACTTGTAGGAGGAGTCCTAGGACAGGCAGTAAGAGTCCCAGGACAGGCAGTAGGGGTCCCAGGACAGGCAGTAGGAGTCCTAGGACAGGCAATCAGGTTCGGGGGCAGAAGTCACACCAGTGGCTGCCTCCGCAGGGACTCGGCGGAAAGGGCTCAAGAGGACATCTCGGGTGGTGAGGACGGATTTCGTGGTGGTTACAAAGGTGCATTTTCATCTGACTCTACATGTAAAATCTGTGCGTTTTGTCCTATATGAATTACCTCACAATGAAAAAAAGAGAATGAAAGTGAAAGCTGTCCTTTTGCTAATGGCAAATCAATCAATCCAGGGAAACAGAGTCTGCCTGGGTAGCTCAGACCACACACACCCCTCATTCCTCGGCAAGGGGAGAGGGGGCTCCCTGCCAGACAGCTCCCCCAAGACCTCTTGCACCGAGAGAAGGTTGTTTCTGGAAGGCCAGCCAAAGAGCTGCTGTCAACAGGAGAGGGAAGAAACATTGACAGGACAAGCCTCGGCGTGGTGCTTGGAACGGCAGAAGAGATGGTGCCAGGTTGTTTACTTACAGTGTGAAACAGGGTAACCAGGTAGAGAAGAACGTTAGTTTCATTAGTCTAGCCACCAGGGAAACCTGTGTGGGGCAAGAGCTGGCTAGTGAGAAGTATATGTGGGCTGGTAGGGTGGGAAACTTATCTACAAACTCCTTTTAATTATTAGAATTGGCGAAATCTTGGGTCCTCTCACCTCAGGCCACCCCTGGACACACGACCCAAGCGGCATCCACCAGGCTTCTCATTCTGAGGGGAGGACCAGGATGGAAAACATCTGGAAGGCGGGGATTGTCCTGTTGGGGACGTTTTCCCAAGGTCATTGCCTCAGAGAAAAGAAATATGGTCTCCGTGAATCTTTGAATCAACTCCTCTGGCATCTCAAAAATAAATAAATAAATAACAACAACAACAACAACAACAACAAACGCCTGTAATCCCAGCACTTTGGAAGGCCGAGGCGAGCAGATCACCCAAGGTCAGGAGTTTGAGAGCAGCCTGGCCAACATGGTGAAACCCTATCTCTACTAAAAATACAAAAATTAGCCGGGCATGGTGGCACGCACCTGTAATCCCAGCTACTCCAGAGGCTGAGGCAGAAGAATCACTTAAACCCTGGAGGCGGAAGTTGCAGTGAGCAGAGATTGTGCCGCTGCACTCCAGCCTGGTGACAGAGCAAGGCCCTATCTCCAAAAAAAAAAGGGAAAAATCAGAGGCAAGTGCTGGTCACGTGGCGTGTCAGCTGTTGGCCCTCTCCGTCTGTTACTCGACATGTGTGCCCACATCCCCGCCTCCGTCCAGGGCATTTAAATCCTCTCGTGGGCGCTCCCCGCAGCTGCCATCAGAGCCCTGCCCAAAGGGAGTTGGCCTTCTCCCTTTGTGCTCCTGTGCTGGGGACCCAGGACCCCAGCACCCGCCCCGCCCCAGCCAGTGCTTTCTTCCCGGCCCATGGGGACGCTGGTGGCCAAGCTGCTCCTGCCCACCCTCAGCAGCCTGGCCTTCCTCCCCACCGTCAGCATTGCAGCCAAGAGGCGGTTCCACATGGAGGCCATGGTCTACCTCTTCACCCTGTTCTTCGTGGCGGTGAGTCTGGGGGCCAGGAGAAGACCCACACAGGCCCCAACCTGGAGCCAGAGAGACTGTCTGTCCACAGCGCTCACGTACGGGGTGACGGGCAGAAGGAATCTGCAAATGAAAGCAAGCCCAGGTGGGGTCTGGAGACCGGAGAGAGAGGACTAGGGGAGCCCCTTCCATTCTCTGGACCTCAGTTTCCCCACCTGTGCCAGGAAGTTGCTCTGGGATCACTGCACATGTGAGACCAAGCCCAGGGTGAAGCAGTGCCACTGAGTTGAGGATAAGCCCTTCCAGGGTGACCCTTTTCTCAGCTGCTAATAAACGCCGCAGGGCTGCTGGTGGGCCACCTCCCCTCCCCATGTCTCTTCCAGCTCTACTCATAGGCCACGATGCAGCAGAGATGAATGGGGCAGGCCAGGCCTGGGAAGGGGTCTGCGGGTTTAGGGAGTGTGAACGCCAGGGTGATCTGATTCCAGAATCCTGGAGCTGCCCTTGTTGAGCAGGGCCCGCTGGTCTCTCCCTCTTCCGGGCCTAGCTCTCTCCCTGTGGGTCTGTGTGTATGTTTGGCTGGCTGACTCTCGCCGCGTGCTCTGGCTCTTTCCCACTCTCTGTTTCCTGGTACCTGTCATTGGGTGGTTTTACCCTCCGTCTTTCAGGAGTGCCTGGAACCCCGTCTGCCTTTGTTTCCGAGGTGCCTGTTTCTGGGACCTGTTTTCTCTCTCTCTCTCTCTCTCTCTCTCTCTCTCTCTCTCTGTCTCTGGGTCTCTTTCACTCTGTTTCTCTTACTGGTTCTGTGTGTCTAGTTTTCTCTGTTTCTCTTTTTTGCCTTTCTCTCTCTGTCTGGTTCTCTTTTGATTTCTGGAACTCCATCCCCATGGAATTCACTCTCTCTGAAGCTCTTGATCCCCCCTCACTGGTTTAGTCCCGGACTCTGCATGTGTCTCTCTGGCTTTAGCTGACTACCTCTCTAGCTCACTCCTCTCTCTCTCCAGCTATCTATCTACCCAGCCATCTACCTGAGATCTATTTCTCTATTACTGTCTCTCCATTCAGCTGTCATTTATCTGCCTGGGTACCTCCTGCCTTCCTGCCTCTGGGTCTCTCTGGCTCTCTCTGCTGACATGCCCTCACTGCTGGCTCCCAGGGGTGCTGCCCCGCCTCCTCCTTTCCCGAAGTCTTCCTCGCTTCCCTTCCATCAGACCCCTCCTTCACCAGCAGCCCAATCCCCCCAGCACGACGCGTGCTCTGGGGAGGCAAACGTCCAACCAGCCTCCTTCTCAGGGCAGTGCTGGGCCCAACCTGTGAAAACCCCATCTCCTCTCCACAGACAGCCTCCTTCTCCCGCAAGGGCCTCTGTGGGCAAGAATGCCAAGCTCACGTGTGTGCGCACACAGGCAGTCCTGAGCGGAGGAGGCCCTGATCACACACATGTGTTTGCAAGCATGTATTCACATGTTATGCTTGCATCCTGAATTGGTCAAGTCCAATTTTGCCTGCAGTGGGAGAAGCTGAGTGTGTGTGCGTGGGCTGTGAGCGACGCATGCACACATACCCTTCGGTGTGTTCCATTCCCACAGGGACAGGGGCCAGGGACAGGCTGGGTCCTTTGTGGAACCAGATGCCTTGAGTTTCTGGCTCCATCTTGAGAGGAAGCATCCAGGGTAGGGGACTGGGCTAGGGGCTCTAAACACAGCGTCTGATTCAGCCTTTCACCTTCCCCACAAGACCTGGATCTTGATTCCCATTTGACAGATGAAGAGACCGAATTCCAGAGAGGCAGAGTCATCTGTGCCACTGTGAGCCTCAAGCTCTCCCGAGCTCCCGGCTCACCCAAATACCACTGCATTTGCTCCTCGGGGACTCCAGCCTGGGCAAGGGCTAAGAAGCCTCTTGGACAGATAAGATACTGAGGCCCAGAGCAGAGCCAGGATTTCTCTGCAGATCCCAGGGCCTTAGCACAGGGAGAGATGCTGGGGTCTTGTTCTCAAGGCCCCTGTTAGACCCAGCCCAGCAAACCACAAGCACCCACCAGGCTGCCCCTCCCTGCCTGGGCCTGGGCTGGCCCCACAGCTGCCTCTGCACTGGTCTCAGAGGCCTCACCCTGTCCCACCCAGAGTGGCAGAGGCAGCTGCCTCTCGTGACAAATGTCTTCTCAAAGTCACACTCAGTCCCTCCCAAAGTTCTGCTGACTGCGTGGCATCCCTTCCCTTCCAGTCAGGCCCCTCCCATGACAGTCTCCATCTCTGTGCCGGACCCCCTGCTGCATGTGCAGACCCCACAGAGACGGGGTGTGCTCGTCCCCACACAACAGAGGATGCTCCCCTGACAGCCACTCACCCACTCCCACTGGGAGCATCTGGGAAGTCAGACTCCCAAGCCTGAACTCTGAGCCCCTAGGTCCCCAGCCACACCCACCCTCCCTCCAGCACTCCAGGCTGGGCCAGCTCCACCCCCTGCACTGCTGGATACGGAGAGGTGTTGGGTTCCAAAGTGCTGCACTGTTTCACCTCTTTGTGCAGGCTGTGCTGCTCTGAAGTTCACCTTCCCCACCTGTGGGACAGAGCTAAGTTCCCACCATCAGGAGGAGCCAAGGGCCCCGTGGCAGAGGCTCCGGGTCCTCAGGGTGGGCAGGCTCTCCTTCAGACTGCTCGGAACCTAGCCTCCCCTCCCTGAACACACGCAGCAAGCACTCTATGCTGGGAGCCATCCATGTAGCTAGGACCAGACACAGCCATTCCTGCTCCTGAAGGGCAAAGGGCACAGGCCTCATCAGAATCTCATGGTGAATGGCTTAATCATACACAATGATCTGTGCTACAGCGGGGTGCAGGGAGAGTGGGTGATGAGGCCGGGGTGGGGGTGGAGAGGAGCCCAGGGAACAGGAGAACAGCACCGGGCCTGAGTCCTCCTCACTCCTGTCTCTCACAGAGGCGTGAACACCTTGAGCCGGCCCCTTCTGAAGCTTCCCTGTCCCCAAGGGAAATAGTCACGTCCACTGCTGGTCACCCACCTCTAGCCGCTTCTTTGCCAGTCTCACTTCAAAAAAGTGCAGCCTACAGAGCTCAGCACAGTCTTCCGTGTGAGCCTCGGAAGAAGAGACAAGTAGGACCGCCTCCTCCCTTGTTTTAGTTGCGAAATCTCTATTAATGCCTCCTGGGTGCACCTTCACTTTAGGCCGCGTGCAATTGTAACCGAGGACGCTGTAGGAGCGCTCCACCTGGACCCCGACTTGCCCGCTCCCCAGGTCACCCAGGGCCCCCGCTCCCTCTGCGGTGTCCCTGTCACCTCCAGACACGGGCTGCTTTCCAGCACGTCTGCTCCTTCCGCTGAGCTGGGCTGACCAAGAGTCCACTGTGCTGGTTCCCAGGCTTGTTTGTGCCAGTTGAACCTGTCAAAATAATTATGTCATGTAATTAAATATTACTTAAAATGATGAAACGCGAATCCGAGAGGAGAGAGAGTTGTTTTCCGTAGAAAAGCCGTTGACTGCTTTGAAAACACTCCCTGGCAGCATTTTGCTTTAAAAATTGCCATGGAAGTGGGTCTCAGGGAGGCAGCGATGAGAGCACAGGGCAGAGCTGAATGAACCTGGGGGGCCGTGCTCAGCTCCTGCGAGGGGGTCTGTGAGATCTTCATCCACATTAAAGCAACAGAACCCAGGAGCTGCAGCCCAGCTGTCACAGTGCAGCCCTGCCACTCGCCGCTGCGCTGCAGGGAATCTGCTCAAAACACACGTTTCCCACCCAAACCAGCCCCTCCCAAATCAGCAGCTCTCAGGCAGGGCTCAGGAACCTGTGTCTAAACAAGGCCCCAGGCGTTCTGATGCCCACTGAGAACGCTGCTGCAGTGTAGACCAGTCATCAGAGGGTAATTTGTGCAAGAAAGGGCCCCAGGAGCCCCCAAAGAGCAAAGGAGCCCCAAAGAGGCTCTAGACCCACATCCAAAGATTAGCGAATGAACTCGCAGCTGTGTGCTTCCTGAAAGCAAAATGCTGAAGGTTCAGGGAGAGCCGTGTGAGCCTCTGCCCTCTGGGACCACCCTATCTGAGTGGGCTTCACTGAGTGACCACGCAGTCTCCGCCCTGTCCTGCCCGTGCAGATGAGCGCATTCTGCCGAAGTGACGTTCAGCGAACCCTTGGCACACCCCAGTTCCTACACACCTCACCTGCCTGTGCCACTTAATCCCCCCAGGACCCTCTGTGGGAGTACTCGGCAATGCCCCCATTTTTCAGATGGGGAGACTGAGGCACACAGTGACTCACCAAAGTGACTTCTCGCAGCCAGCAAGTGGCCTGGCACTCCGGGGACCGTGGCTCGGGGACCGGCCCTGTCCTCTTTGCCTGTGACTACCTGTGCGTTTTCCGGCAGCTCCACCATGCCTGCAGCGGGCCCGGCTTGTCGGTGCTGTGCTTCATGCGCCGTGACATCCTGGAGTACTTCAGCGTCTATGGGACGGCCTTGAGCATGTGGATCTCGCTGATGGGTGAGTGGTCACCCCCTGTAGCCAAGCCCTGCAAACAAGGGCCAGCCCCCCAGTGTCCACACACCCACCCTCAAACCAGCCCTGCCCTCCGTCCCCACTCACTCCCATCCCCAGGAACCTCTTCCCTTGTTTGGGTTTCAGGGCTGCGCTTAATCTATGAAAAGGAGCACACACCTCTTAAATGCCTCAATGCCTGTTTTTCATATGCTTTTAAAACGACTCATTTGGTAAAAGCTTGTTGTGATGAATTTCAACAGCAGAGGCATATGAAGGAAAAAGTGAAAGCACTCCCTCCCGTCTCTCCCTCCCACGGCTGGGGTGGGGGCACGGTAACCCCGTCCACTGCTCAGGGGTTTCGCCTCCCAGACTTTCATACAAACATCAACACACACAAGTGATAGCCAGCCTGGAAGACAGGACCGTTCCTAAGCCTCCTGCCCCACAGTGTTTTTCTCCCACTGACTTGTCTGTGGCAGGATCCCCATCACCTGAAGGCTCCCTGCCATCGAGCCGGGCCTGGGAGGGGCTTCAGCTCCCCTCTTGAGTCTTAGTGTCATTGTTCTGAGATCCTGTGGGATAGGTTTGATCCTATTTACTTTGCATAGTGATGATTGATTTTTAGCCACAGGATCTCACTCTGTCGCTCAGGCTGGAGTGCGGTGGCATGAACACAGCTCGCTGCAGCCTCCAACTCACAGGTCCAAGCCATCCTCCCACCTCAGCCTCCCGAGTAGCTGGGACTATAAGCATGCACCATGACACTCAGCTAACTTTTTGTGGAGATGGGGGATTCCACTATGTTGCCCAGGCTGGTCTCGAACTCCTGGCCTCAGATGATCCTCCCGCCTCGGCCTCCCAAAGCACTGGGATTACAGACGTGAGCCACCACAACCAGTTGTGGTCTATTTATTAAAGCAAGGTGCTGGGAGCACAGCCCAGGCTGTGTCCATGGGAAAGCAGCAGGCTGTCTGTCTTCTCACACCGGCTGGAATTCAGACCCCCTCAGTGACCAGGCTGGGCCTCAGGGTCTCGCTGGCTGAGGCTGAGCACCTACAGGATGCCTCCTGGGGGCTGGGGGGTGGGAGTTAGCCAGGAGGATCAAGAGAGACCACTCACCTGCCCCTGTGTGTCCCTGGCCCTCCAGCACTGGCCGACTTCGATGAGCCCAAGAGGTCCACGTTTGTGATGTTCGGCGTCCTGACCATCGCTGTGCGGGTCTACCATGACCGTCAGGGCTACGGGGTGTACTCGGGCCCCATCGGCACTGCCATCCTCATCATTGCGACGAAGTGGGTGCGTGCCACGCGAGCCTTGATAGATGGGGACCCAGGGGCCTGTCACCCCTCCCTGTCCGACTCCTCCTGCCTCAGGTCTTCATGTACCTCCTGGCCTCATAGGCAAGTGGGTGGAGGCAGGAATTCCACGAAAACACTTAGAAAATGGCCAGCAGGTGCTCCAGCTGTGCAGACCATGTGTGAATCCTGTCTGTGCTCACCAGCTCCAGACTGAGCCCTGGTTACCCAACCTCTCAGCCTCCATGCCCGGATCTGGAAAGCAGGTGTTGTGATAACAGCCCCCACCTGTCTCAAGGGGTGATTCAAAGACTCACTGAGATGAGGCGCCTAAAGTCCTGGCGTGGAGCCTGGCTGCCAATGTGCTCCACAAATGGGAGCTATTCCTTATCACTCTCATCATCACTCTTACCACCAGCTGCTTTAGAGATGCAACATCAACTTGGAAAATGGCCTGGAGTAATCTGGAAAGACTTCCTGGAGGGAATGTGCCTTGAGCTGGCTCTAGCCATGAGGGAGAGTGTGGTGTGAGAATGAAGCAGCCAGAGCCAGAGCTTCCAGCACAGACAGCCCCTTGAGAGCAGCGAGGCACTGGCCCCCATGAGGCCCCACGCGGTCCTCAGTGCTCCCTGCCCCCTCCATCCCACCAACGCCCTCCTGGCTCAGGAACAAAGCCTCACTCAAACTAGCCCAAGCTAAAGAGGGATCTTAGGGCAGAATAGACCTGGAGTGTCTCCTGGGACCCCAGAGCAGGAGGGAGCTCACCCTTGCGGGGTCTTGCAGACCTGGGGGCCGACAGACTTCAGCCTGAGCCCGCTCTCCAGGCCCGCGGCAGCCCAGGCACCACCTGAACATCCATCTGGCACATTTCACTTCTTTGGAGTGCCAGCTGGAGTCTCAGGGTCCCAGATCCAATGCCAGGAGAGGACCTGGCCTGATCCAGCCCAGCCACACTGCCAGCCCCGACCAGGGCTGCAGGGTACCCAGTATGCTGGAGGGCAGCTCTCGGTGGAGGAGGGCCCTCAGCTGTGGGGAGGGGAATTGCATCCAGGTGGGCAGCTTGCAAAGCCCGTTCCAGTCCTCCCCTCAGCCAGGAAGCACAGGACTGGTTTGCCATTTGGCCTATGAGGACACCGAGGCATGGAGGCCTCAGCAACTTAACAGGACGTCACGGCAGGGCGGTGGTGGGGCCAGGACTTGACTTTTTGAGCAGGAGACAGAGGAGCCGCTTTCTGGCTGCAACCTGGGGAAGCAGAGCTAACCCTGGGCTGACCCAGGAGGCCCCAGGGAGTCACCTGGCAGGGAGAGAGGGAGCGCTGGCCATGAGCGGCCTGGGCGTGAGTGGCGGCGGGAAGGAGCGTGCTGGGGCCCTGGGTCCTGGCCACCCGCCTCTCGCCTCCTTCTACACCAGAAGGTTGCCCCTCCCTCTAGCCTTGGCCAGGTCTGAACTGGGCTGAACTGTAATTGGCCAGAAGAGAATTCACGGGTGGGTGTCCCACCAAGAGCCAGGAGACTGCCAAGGCCTCAGGCTGCAGATGCAGCCACAAGAGCCCGAGAGGGGCCACCCGCCTCCCTGCATCTGGGCTCAAATTGTTGTTTTCTAGACCATTTAGTGTGGAGTTTATTTTGGATTTTCAAGGGCAATTGTTTCCTGGAATGAAGGTGGATTTTTCTCCCTGAGCCTCGTTCCCCTCTTGAGAGAGTTTGGGGAAGGACAGCGGGGGAGGAAGGAGGGAGGACTGGGTGACGGCACCCTTCGGGTGGGGCCGGGCCCTCTGCGTGACCTGGGGCCAGCCCCTCCCTTCTCCCTAGTGTTGCCACTGCAGGACTGGCCAGAGGAGGGCTGGCAGCCTCGGTCACCGCAGCCAGCAGAGGTCACACGGTCCAGCTGTCTTCGCGCTACTGTACTCCTGCAGGTGCTCAATTCCTTGATGGAATTCCAGAACACGAAAAGCCAGGCATGGATTCATAATTCACTGGGTGGCAAAGCCTGACCTGACCCAGCATACACTCTTTATGGTCTTTGTATAGGCCACTCAGCACTGGGTGCGGTTAGGGGGTGCGGCCCCCGCCCCCAGGGGCTTGTGCCGCACGCTGTGTGTTTAACGATTTGCCCACTGAGATCTAAAGCCTTGAGTGCACCCCACATGCCCGGCCCCGCCCCGAGGGCGCCGTCACCCAGCCCTCCTCACTTCCTCCCCACAGGGCTGTCAATTCCCAGCACCCCCTAGAGGGGACCAGGTGCAGGGAGAAAAATCCACCTCACTCCAGGAAGCACCGGCCCTTGAAAATCCAAAATAGACTCCACTTGAAGTGGCCTAGAAAATACATGGCGGGTCCCCGGGATGTGGCCCTGCACTTCCTCATCTTCCTCGGGATACAGACCCCTCTCTAAGTGGAAATGCCCCTGGGAGCCTTCCTAAGCATTGGGACCTGGGGAGCAAGCCGTGCTGGCCAGGTTTGTCTACTGAGGATGAGATAGGTCCTTTAGGAAAGCAAATGATGCTTGTCCGTGGTTCAGGGACCACCACAAGTGCCACCCCCATGGGCCACCCTGGGCTGGGAGGTCCCAAAGAGTCCAGGACCTTCCTCTATAACCAATCACAGAGTCTAGTCGCCCCCGGGCTCCCCTCCGGCTGGGAGGAGAGGTGCAAGGGGGGCCCTTCACATCCCAAAGAGGCAGGAGGGAAGCGAGGTCTCTGTGGGGCACGTGGCCCAGAGGCCCCTTCCCAGCCATCTGGGCTGGGGTCCCTGCTGGGTCCCACCATGAAGGGCCCTGTCCAGCAGAAGCCATCTGAGGCTGGGGGCAGCAGGAGGCTCCTGAGCCTCCTGTCGGGCTGGGAGAGGGCTGGGGTGAGCCTGTGCAGGGCCGGCTCTTGGGCTGGCTCCAGGAGGGGCGTTCCCCAGTGCTGTGACCTAAATGCTTTGCTGTGGCCTCCTGTCCCCGCAGCTGCAGAAGATGAAGGAGAAGAAGGGTCTGTACCCAGACAAGAGCGTCTACACCCAGCAGATAGGCCCCGGCCTCTGCTTTGGGGCACTGGCTCTGATGCTGCGTTTCTTCTTCGAGGTACCCAGCCCAGTGGGGAGCTGTCCTGTGCCCCACAGCCCACTCGGCGTGGCTCTGCTCAGCTGGGGATACCAGGGCTGTGCCCATGCTGGGGGGACTCTGACAGTCAGGTGTCACTCCCTGCTCACGAGCCCCTCCCAGGGTGGTGACAGGGGGACTGCAGCACCACCAGCACCATGGCCTGTGTGGAACTGGAGGTCACAGAGAGACCAAAGCTGGCCATTTAAAGAGAGCTGGCATCTCAGGCAGCAGCACAGCCTGGAAGAGGCCTGGGGCTACTGCCTGACACCTGGAGAAAGGAGGGAGGGAGGGGAGGAGGGAGAACGTGGAGGAGGGAGGGAGGGAGGAAGGGAGGGAGAAAGGGGAGGAGGGAGGG